>CM033791.1:36910179-36960179 GCA_019656835.1 Rhododendron ovatum
TGCAAAAAAATTGAAAAATTATTTTTTATTTACATTATTTTTTATTTTGAAAATGTGAAAATGTGAAATAAGTACTTATTTTTTAAGAAGGTGTTCTGGAACGGAGCCTTAGGGTCTGTTTGGAACTTAGGGAAAAGAAAGGAAAATTAAAAAAATTTCCCTCCTATTGTTTGGTTGAAGAGAAAGTGAGAAGAAAATAAACACTTTTAAGTTTTATAAACAGTAAATTTTCCTTCCTATTTTTCTCTCATTTTCCTCCCACTTTATTTTCTTTTCCTTTCATTTCCTTTCTTCAAGTTCCAAACAGAGCCTAGTCTTGGCCCTAAAGAATTAGTCCCAGTAGAATTACACTTGGTAAGGTAGAATTACTCCTGAGGAATTACGCTTGGCTCTCTCTCTCTCTATATATATTTTCCTATGTGCGTGTGTGTGTTTCGTTTTGCCTTTTCTCTTCTTATGTATACGAATTCTAGATTCTTGGTGGAAAATATGATTGCTGATGAACAAGGGTTTGTTTCGCTTACATTTTACAAAAATTGAGTTAGGGCTCACTGTTTATCCTTATGTTGTGGTCAATGAATTGGAAAAGAAAGAGTTCAATTTAGGTCTATACTTGGCGATTTGTACAAGGAAGTTGAATTCTGTATTTTGTTGCTACTAGCTTTTACTAGTTCTTGTATGTTTTAATCAAGAGTTGAAGATGTTAATGTACTGCTTGGTATTATATGGGAGAGCTAATTTTGGGGGTGGGATTTGATGTTTGCTCCCATTGGAACATCCTTTTGAATTTCGCGTATTAAAGGAAGTGATTGAATTGATCCCAAAACCGCACGATTGAACTTTCAATTGACGAAGATAAAAACTAGTTAGAACAGTATCTTGTCACCCCTCGTTGCAAAAGCTTCATCACATAAGTCAGACCAAACATGCTTTTTCCCCGCTGCAGAATCGGTTTTGTGGCGTAGTGAAAGCGTGATTTAAGGGACTGTTATCAGCAGGATAGCTCCGTTGTTGTTTCCACCTGATGGGCAACAGCAATTTTTAGATGGTTATTGGCCTTATTCGATTTCCAATGCTTACTCTCCTTTGTGTTTTGCCAGTTTTGTCACTAGAGCTGCTCATAATATTCATGGCTTAGATTAGATAGTTGTGATTTTGGTTTTGCAGGTCCAACCATTCTGTTTTTCCAAGAAAATGCTGGAAGTATCCTTTTATTGTCATTTTCTAGAAGATAAGCAGTGGGTTGTTGCACAAGTTTTATAATATTTATTTGGTGGTGGTTGTTTTGTGTCTCTTGATGCTTATTTGGGTCCTGTTTTCTTTTGGTGGCCTTTACTGGTTCCTTCAGATATTGCGCATCGTCTCGAAATGGTTCAGATGATATTACAAAGATTGGAGTGTAACATTTTCATGCTTTCCTGCAGAGGGTATGCGTTTATTGGTTATCTTTATTAACAAATCGGTCTCCAGTGGCTTTGTTATGATAGAAGCAGCTGAAATTGATTAACTGACTATGAACCTCTTTTGGGTTCCATGATAAACAGTTATGGTCACTGATGGCTCCCCTTCGCAAAATGGCATCACATAAGATGCTCAGGTTCTTGCTTTCGGCATTTTCATTGACTATAATCTTCAACTTCCTACATCAAGAACCTATTGAATCTCAAATGACATGCTTTCTTTCTTTGCCGTTAGGCTGCTCTAGATCATCTGGTTCAGAGGACTGACATCGATACATCAAGAGTAGTTGTCTTTGGAAGGTCATTGGGGGGTGCGGTGGGAGCTGTGCTTACCAGAAACAACTCTGAAAAGGTATGGCTGTAATAAATCCTTTGCGGGGTGAAGAATACATATTTTTCTCTGGGAAATGACATTATGACTCTTCTGTTGGACCATTCCATCTTTTGGTGAATAGCTTTCCGAGCCATAACTCTTTCCGCATTGGTAACCTGAGTTTTTCGTCATAAGAAGTCCTTGTAAAATTGACTGGGTGTATTATTAGATGGATTTTACCATGGCATAGAGTGGGGTGGGTTGACTTGCTGAGCTCAAAGTTTTATGGCTCTGAATCTAACTGCCAAGTAGATGAAAATATGATTTTTGTTGCATTGCAATACTTCAAAGTTATCTGCAGCAACTTGGGAATGTTTTAACTAGAAAAAACTACTGTTATAATATCCATCCATCGCATTGTGATTCAATGGTCAACATTGAATTAATGCAACAGAGAAGTAGTGAACAATTTGATATTCGGACTCCTTAGCCAGGATAGAAGCAAGGAGTAGCAATATCTAGAACTTTTATGAAAATCCCTTGGCATGTTACAATGAAATTCTGTTGGCAATATATCTTCATCAACTAGAGGATCTTTGCAGCCCAAGCATTTTATCATTTATGCATGTAGTTGTTTTGACACTTTTCTATTTTTGTATTTACATTTGCAGGTTGCTGCACTGATATTGGAGAACACTTTCACATCTATCCTAGACATGGCTGGAGTTCTTCTACCCTTTCTGAGGTGGTTTATTGGAGGTAGTGGTTCAAAAAGCCCTAAGGTTCTAAATTTTCTTGTTCGTTCTCCATGGAGTACCGTTGATGTCATTGGCCAGGTGAGCATGGAGTTGTTGGAGCTCTTGTCTCTCTCTAAGGCTTCTAAACTAGGGCATGAACGCTTCTGAAGGCTTCTGTCCTGATAGAGAGTGGTCCACTATATCGCTGTGAATAGAATTGTGTTTTATGAACCCCGTTTCTTCTAATCCATGATCAACATGCATCTATTTCACTTTGACTTTAAGTTTGCAAGGGAATGCATTCTCTAAGCTTAATGTGCGTCTCGTCATTGCACCTACAATGCCATCTCGAAACTGTTGTAAACTTGTAGCAAGGAACTCTTTTAAGCTCTGATTCTTATTTTTAAGTACAATATCATGTTCAGCAGTTGCTAAGTTTTCTCCCTTGACGTTTGCTTTCATACTATATTCCAATTTCTCTGCTAAAATGTGCTTGCAGTGTCTCTGAAAGCAACATGTTTGAGCTTGATATTTTTCTGCGATTCTTCATTTAGTTTCTGATTCTCCCCTTCCCATATTCTCACAAGTATGTGCATCATTCCATTGGTTGACCCTTTGTGTGCAGATCAAACAGCCAGTCCTTTTCCTCTCTGGCTTGCAAGATGAGATGGTTCCTCCAGTGCACATGTGAGTGCTATATGCTGAAGCGGCTGCACATAACAGCCGATGCACCTTTGTGGAATATCCTACTGGCAAGCATATGGACACATGGCTGGCCGGTGGTGATCACTATTGGAGAACGATTCTACAGTTTTTGGAACAAAATGTTCCAGAGAACAAGGGGAGCAGTACGTTTTCTTTCTGAATCTTTGGAATTCCTAACATTGAAAGCCCACATTCTCCAACCCTTCCTCCCAATCTGAAGTTAAAGGACTTACACACTGTATTGCAATGGCTGTGTCAAGTTTTGTACATTAAACCTTCCTATTAGGGCAATGCCAGTACAGGGATGTTGAATCTTTTGCCAAGGGATATTTTCGGTTTGGGTGTCAAAAATTTCTCGAGATTCTGATTAGTATTTGCTAGCCCAAGTCCAAGTATTTTGAGACTTTCAAAAATTCTTTTTGGGATTTCTTAAAAATGAGGTCTTTTCCAAAGCAAAAGAAAAAAAATCCTTGAAAACAAGTTTCAAAGAGTTTTTTTTTGGAAACTGATTCTGAAAACAGATCCAAAAAGCCATTTCAGAAAACTTAAGACAGCTATGGTCTTCATATTAGAGACAGTATGTCAAAACGAAAACGCACTTTCAAAATGTGTAAATCTTTGAAAAATGTACGAAAAATGATTCTTTGAAAATGTATGAATCTTCTTCCATCGTACTTGTCTCAAAATTGAAAGAGAAAGCGGCTGAGACCGCTTCAGCAGCAATTGATATTGAAACCGCTGTGGACCCAGTGTTTTTCCTTATTTTATCACTATTTCTATTCAAACATTTTCCCCTACAGTTAGCCTATATCTTTCAATGATCGCAGCAGCAGTCACTTTCTACAACTATCACTTAACGATTAACCATCTTTATTCTTTGTTGCTTTTCCCGTGGCTGCATTCAGATTCCGAGGAAAGATGACTGGCTGAGATTTTAACCGGGATGAGGAGTAATCCATCATGCCACTCCAGAACTCAAAATTCGTCCTGTGCTTTAAAGCTGCTTTTGATTGCCATCTAGAGCTGCGGAGTCAGGTCTTGATCTCGGATGCATTTTCTTGGTTTACAAAGTGGACAAAATGCGGATATGTTACTGCACTCCGGTATACTATGTGGCCTGACATTTTGTTTGGGCGTCGGATCATGTCTCCGTATGAATTAAGAAGTCGGATCGTGTCTCTATTCCGCCATATTCTTCGGCCATCTTTTTCGTTTGGCAGTTGGGAATTTGAGGCGTTTACATCCAATGACCTTGCGACGATCCGCCCAATTATGTCATTGCAAATTGTACCACTGCCATTTAGTTGGAGAAGCGACTGGTGGGCTCTAACATCAGAAGATTCACACTTGGTTTTTTTTGTCAAACGAACCCTTTGAATTCAAAACATGCACTAAACTTTTAATTTGTTTTTCATATAATTTGATTTATTTTTTTTGGGTATGTATGCGCTGACTCATTTGTTCAAGCCAAGAGGTAAATGAAACTTTTTCTTAAATATGTGATCATGAAGATCATATAACTCGATAAAACAAAATAACTAGGCCCGATGGAAACGAAATCAAAATAAATGTAAGTATATTATATAGTGTTTTGTATTAAAAAAATTTAGATTTTTTTCCACTCCCGAACTAAATTTCTCCAGTCACCCATATGAACCGCGAGAAAGTAACTTCTTGTAAGTTTTTTAGTTCTCGGCCTATTTCTGAAATGAATAGCTTGTCGTTGATCAGACCGGAGATAAATTAGTTGAGATGTGTTGGCTTGGACATTTCCGACCGTGGAACCAAACAACAACCTATTGCAGATTCATGTCAGATTCGTGTGAGAGAGCCGTCAGAGCATTGACTCAGGAAGCCTAAATAATTTTTCCTCATAAAAAGGATAAAGGTCAACATGCCAAGTTCGTGGTGGAAAATGGACTGATCCAAACTGGGCCCGTAGTTGGGCCCACACTCCCAACCTGCCGTCGCGTGTAAACCTGGGTGCACCGTAAGATCTGTGCACCCGGCACCATGGCCCTCGTCATCCTGCGACCAGGTTATAGCGGTTTAGACCCAAATTTACCAAAAAAAATAAAAAAATTATTCAATGTCTTTGGGACGACAACTGTGTCCCAACTGGCAAGTTAACGTGGCTCCTTCAACAAACACAATCATATGAGATCTAACACCAAGGTGTGGTCTGCGATACAACACTAAAACTCGAAGCTACAATCATGGTTTTCGATTTGGTCCGGTCCTATCTAACCCAGCTTCAGAACTTAAAACGGTTGGCCTGTTTAAAAGTTATATCCAGATGGGATCCGGTATTGGAAAATCTCTCCGAATTTACCCTTCTCTTTCTAATCTAAAGACAATCATACCCCTCATTAGATACTAAACAATCAAGTGGTAATCGTAATACTGCTACACTCATTGAATAATCATTCTCTAAACATCTCCCTCATTTTTTCTACTTAGTATTTCCGAACCCTAATATTGGTTCAAAACTATACCCTTTTCCTCTTTCTTAATTGAAGTCTCTTCTTAATTGATTACCCCCCTTCGTTTTTAATTTGTCTCTGGACTCGGTTCCTGGGTAGACCAGCGCCTACGAAACAAAACAAAATTCTGCTCTCTCTCTCTCTCTCTCTCTCTTTCTCTCTCTCTCCTGTTGTTGTTTCGAACTGCAAATGTGTCTTGTCTCTCCTCCCTATATCCCCAATTGCTGAGCAGTATATGCTTATTTCTCCAGTAGAAGTAGTACTAGTTGTGAATAAATCCAACATTTTGTAAACCGAGTTTGGTATTTGATTTCATGGACGGAAGTGGACAGTACAACCCTCGAACAGTGGAGGAGGTTTTCAGGGATTTCAAGGGCCGCCGAGCCGGCATGATCAAAGCCCTCACCACCGGTATATACACATCTATCTGTATACGTACACGTAATATCCGTATATATATATTTTAAAGCATATATCTATATTTATTTTCCAGAGTTTTGAATTTAAGGGTTTTGGATAGGTTTGTATTTTGGCGCATTCTGGCGTGTTTTAATAATTTTGGTATTTTCTGCAGACGTCGAAGAATTTTATCAGCAGTGCGATCCTGGTTAGTTTTAGGGTTTTCGTATTTTGTTTTCTTTCTATTTCTGTGTGTTTATTTGTGTCTTCACTTGGTGTTCTACTGTTCTTTTGTGCTGTGTTGATTATTGGTTTGGGTTTTACAATGTGTGCACTGGTGTCTTATTCGGTTATGCTGAGGAAAGCTTCTTTACATTGCTATGATTATTTTCTCATTTTTGGTATATGCCTGGGGTTTGGATTATCGAATCCATTGGTTCTGCAGTTATGGTTTACTTCACACTGCAGCTTGATTGTGTGATTTTTGTCGTGTTACTGTATGTGTATGATTAGTTGTTAGCTTTCAAGTCATAATTAGATTCATAAATGCATTTGAACTCACAAATCTTATAATGTGTCTAGACTCGTGTATGTCAGTATGTATTTAAGAATATTGGTTTTTGAAGCATGTAACTGAAGTTAATTACATCAGTTCCTTGCATTCATTAAACTCGATATCCCCAAAAGGGATTTGTGAAACACTTGTAGTTGGTTAGGGTACAAATGTCATCTGTTTCCACTTCAATACCTTTCTCACTTGGATAATTATATTAGTATTTTTGTAATGTTTGAATTATCCTTTCCTTTCTCCCGACATGTATGCGATTTTCTGCAACAACTTATTTTGGTAACCCTGTTTCAGTAATGACGTTTATTGTTTTGAGCTCTGATATTCCTTGCAGAGAAAGAAAATCTTTGCCTCTATGGATTCCCTACTGAGCAGTGGGAAGTTAATTTACCAGCTGAAGAGGTGCCTCCAGAGCTCCCAGAGCCTGCGTTAGGCATTAACTTTGCCAGGGATGGGATGCAAGAGAAAGACTGGTTGGCTCTAGTTGCTGTTCACAGTGATGCATGGTTACTTGCTGTGGCCTTCTATTTTGGTGCTAGATTTGGTTTTGATAAAGCTGACAGGTGGTTGTTCTTCCCTCTGTCTAACAATGGTGCATTTGAAATTAGAATTTGTAGTTTGCTAAACAAACAATTTTTTCTGTCGACATGCTCCTCTTTTTCCTTTGTTGAAGCGTGGGATCCATTTGTCTGACAAATATGTGCATTTCAGGAAATGGGGATTGACATTGTTATTGTGGGGTGCATTTCTGTATCTGAAAGTCTATACATACATTTCATATTTTTACATTTTACTCCCCAAGGTTACCCCTAGCCTTCTAATTACCGAACCAAAGCTTTTTGGCCATGTGGCACACCAGCAGTGGGAAAAACTGACTTGGTAGGCATCAGCAGGAGGGATCCTAAACCAAGTGTGTTGGTAGTAGTTCTCTAAGGCCATTTAGCTATTTGATGTTGGCATCAAGTATTGGAAATGGCAAGATATTGGTTCGAGTCTTGTCTGTTTGAGTCTTGTGTGTTTTCACTGTTGTCTTTTCTGTCTTCTGCCATATGTATTGAATGTCTTGCATGTGTGTGCTACAAACTGTAGTTCCACATTGTTCAGGGTAATTTAGTTATGAAATCTTGCTGGAACTTGTGGTGCAGGAAACGTCTCTTCAATATGATAAATGATCTCCCATCAATATTTGAGGTTGTGACAGGGAATGCAAAGAAACAAGCAAAGGATAAGTCAGCAGCCTCGAACCATAGTAGCAACAAATCCAAGCCAAACTCAAAAGCGGTAAAAGAAACAGCCTCTTACTGTTCTTGAATTATCGTGATTTTTCATGGTTACTCAAATTCATTATACTTTCTGACCCTAGTATAGAATCAACCTACTGTGCCCCCAAATTGAAGTTTGGACTTCTTTTTTTTTATGTTTGAATGTGAATAATCAACCAAGTAATCTAGGCCATTAGTGGTTTATCACCTGAGGGAACCACCATTCTTCAGCCTATGTAGCTAGCTAGACAATTGTTTGTCTTTTTTCTCATTTTTGGCTGTTGTACTGGTATGTCCAACCCTTGCGCCGCTGTTTTGGGGACTCGGCTGCTGCATCTGGGGCAGAGTTTATTGTGCTCAGCTCATAATGAAAAACACTTCTGTTGCAGACAGTGGACATCGTAAGCCGTCTGGCTTTCCGCTTTCCTTTTTTCTTGTATGACGATGAACCCTATGTGCCACATCCATGGCACATTCACCCACATGCAAGATAGACATTGTTATTAGACCTTGCCTCTTTCTCTACGAGATTGGAACTGCATGTCCCCATTTAACAAAATGGGCCTCCCATGTTTGTTCTTCTTGTTTTCAATGTTGTGTTATATTGGATATATGCCTCAAGTATTCAATCCTGAAATTAGTCTCCAATTATTGGGGTGTTAGTCAATTCTAAGAAGGTGTCGTGTTTGTGTGGGACACTCGTTGAACACACCCCGACAAATGTTGAATGTGTTTTCAAGCTTGTTCTATAGATTGGATATGTTTTGGACACTTGGGGGATACGAGTGTCTGTTGCTCTCTTGACACACGAGTTTTTGGGGAAGTTTGATTACTTGGAGCCTGACGACTAAAATCAAAAGGAGGTCAAGATTCATACCTATTGATGCACGTCTCTTTTGGCCTTTTGTTTTGATGAACAGAGTTTATATTGCTGCTGCGATGAACACCTTTGAAACAACAATATATATTGTGTTGGAAAGTGTGCCCTATTTTATGCGCATCTTTGGCCATGTTCTACAATACGCGAATTATTCCCATCCAATCATTGTATTTACTTCTTTTATTCCATATTTTTATTGGGTCGCTTTTATTGTATCTCGTAGCATATGAACCGTGATCATCACTTTGTTGGAGCTCTTTGGTTTGTTGTTTATGATTCGTACTCCCAAGTTCTCGTTGTGGTTATTTCTCACTACTCATAGGCGTTTATTAAACCTTCACCCTTAGGCTTTGTCAAGAAGTGAATATAATCTATTTATTTCTCAAGAGTTTAGTCATTGTGCGTTCTTCCTCTTAAAGAGTATAAAGCAAACCTGAGGTTGGCACGTCTCTTGGGGAATCAACAAGAATTAAGAGGTCCGATCTCTTGTTTTTCCTCGTCTTTTTTCACCATATTTTTCTCTTAATCCACCCCTTGCATAGCACTTGGCTCCTAGTTCTCTGGCAAAATCGAACTCTCTTACCCTGACCATCAGAGGAATGTTTTTTATTCTCCTTTTGAACTTCTTTTAAGGTGTTTTCACAGTTGTTGCATGCCTCACTGTATTTTAATGCTTCCTCTTTTGGAAATGAAAACAGCGAGGTTCTGAACCCCAGGGCAAAAACGGAAAGCCAAAGGATGAGGAGGAGGAGGGATTGGAGGAGGAAGAAGAGGAGGACGAGCACGGGGATACCTTGTGCGGAGCATGCGGAGAGAACTATGGTACAGATGAGTTCTGGATTTGTTGTGACATATGTGAAAGGTGGTTCCATGGCAAGTGCGTGAAGATCACTCCAGCTCGGGCTGAGCACATCAAGCAGTACAAGTGCCCTTCATGCAGCAGTAACAAGAGAGCGCGGCCTTAGATACCAATGTGGATTTTTCTCTTATCTCGTCCATGTCTCCTCCATCTTGCACTCAACTAACTGTTCAGTTTGTCATTTTCATTTTTCATCTCTTACTTTTTCATGAACTTCTTTTGAATTCAGTACCAAGGTCCTGTTAATCTAGGTTTTTTCGGATTCATCACTTGTTTGCATCTATGAATGTTCTCTGTTTCATTTTGATTGAACATATTCTCAGTTGTGAATGTAGGAATGTTTTCTCAAGCCTGTCTTTGGATCTTCAATATGTGGCGGGAAAAAGAGGAGTGGGAGATCTTTTTTCCTACCCTTCTCCTTTTCTTTTTATCCCACGTATCCAAGATGCGAACAGAAATACAAGTTTTTGTTGATGACAATGGCGTTTTGCATCTGTTTTACGGTACATTATATGCACAGATTAATGCATCGATACTAACCCGTAGCTAGCTGTGTTTGGATCTTCAATATGTTTGGTGTGGGTACGGGATTGGTACGTAGATGGATAAGAAAAAAGTGGCTTGCCTATGTAATTTGCCCACGTGTCCTTCTACCTCTCTCTTCCTCCGCCAATCTCGGCGTCGTAATGTCCGAAGCACAGCCTGAACAAATTGAGAGGTGAGGTTGCTTGTGAGAAGCCAGCTTAAGGGCATTTTCATAAGGTAGTTCAAGTAGTAAGGTGCTTTCTTTATCGGGATGAGGTCCTAGTTTCAATTATCACCGTGAGGTTCCATTCCCTTCCCCTTAGATTAGTTTAGCGAAGGGTTCTTGCTTGTACACGCAATAAAAAAAAGGGATCATCTCCATTGGTCAACCAAAACATTTGTTATTGCAGGCAACAGGTTACCAAAAAGCAAGCTCCATTGGATTAGCCATATTTCTTGCCAAATTCTGGCGCAGAGTTCGCCGGACTTCCAACCAAATGATCACTCACTCTCTCTCTCTCTCTCTGCCACTGGTTTGCTTAGAGCATGTACACCAATAGTTGTGTATTTTTGCTACTCAATAATTCATTTTTTTTATTTTATCTACTCAAATCTCTCTAAATCCTACACCAATCCTCTCTATTATCATCTCTATTCTTATAAAATACTTTAAAACTTTACTATTCATCCAACACTAGAGTTTCATTGGGGAGAGGAAAAGAGAGAAAGAGAGAGAAACAATTATTGTTTAATGGGATAACTCATGAATAGTTCTAAGGTATTAATACCGAGCCAAACCACCAAGAGTTATTTTACCTTTGTGTTTTGCTACTCTGGTGCAAAACACTTTTTCTTATTTTGACAAGCTAAATAGATAAAAATCTTTTTTACCTTGACTAGTAAACTTGCTCTTAATTGAACAGTATTGCTTAATTTAGAGATAATGTTATTGCTACATCTCAAAATTTGGATAATGTTTGAGCTAATACTGGTCTGGGATTACAAAAACCTAACTAAAGATGATTATTAGAATTAGGTTTCGTTTTGGTTGGTATCGTGAGGTTTCATTCGCGACCTCTCAAATTAGGTTAGAGAATTCATTTGTTAAGGTTGGTATCGTACTAAGGAAAATAAATATTTACTTTTTGAATTTAAGGTGATGTATAGGAGAATGATCTATCTTGTAAAACGAGAAATAAACACTTAAAAATGAGAACCTTAACAGAACGGAGCCTAAGTAAATATGCTTTTCTCATAAACTTGTGGGGGTCGGTAATAAATTGTCTTCATCTACACGGTTTTACACCATAAGTTTCTCCACCTCTTGGGTGTTTTTTCTCTCTCGATATTAGATCTTGGAGTTTTCTCCGTTTTCGTCCATCACCCCATCCTCCTCCTCCCCTAACCACCAGCACCAACCACCTCTCTCATGTTTGTTTTCCTCCTCTGCCGCTCCTCCTCCACCGATTCACCGCATAGTCAAGTGTTTTGTCACAGGTTTTTTGCGTTATGGTTGTTTGGGGTTGTTTTTGCGGCTCCTGGTTGCTGGAGGTGAGCTTTTGCGGTTGAGGTCGTCTGGGTCTTGATGAAGACGGAGCCTTGGCCTCGGGATGGTATGTGATGGTGCGACTTGTCGTTAACTCGGTGTGACTCTGGGATGGGCTACTCGGGTGACTTGGTTACGGGTTATTGACTGGTGTTTTTTTTTCTCTTTTTAGATTGTAGTTGTTGTTTATCATGATTATTATCGGTTAATGTAGTCCAATTTTACTTTTAAAGATTTCAGTATTAAGTCTCGAGAGCTTGTTCTCTGGTCTACAAGTGACTAAATATCTTTGCTTCGTGAGCAATTACTTGCAATCTATCTATCTTTCTTTGGCAATTCCTGTCGTTGAGGTCCAATTGGTTAGTTTTGGTTGGTTACGTTTTCGTGGCTACAATAGGCGGGATGGCAGCAGCTTTCTCTCAAAAAATCATCTAGTTCACTCGATCTGCATCCAGTCCTGATCTCTGTAATTTGATCTCTGGACTCCCTGGTCATTGTCCTGATCTCTCTGTAATTTGATTGTTTATCTACCAATACTATTTAATTTAACTGAAATGCTAATCGTAAAGAAGATTTACAGAGAACTACGCAAGAAAAAACGCGTTTGCACCCATTTCGAGTTTCACAAAAATCTAAAAAAATATCCATAAATTTGTGAATATTATTTTATGGGACCCCTGTAAAAAATCAGCTCCAACGGATATCGGTAAGTATTACTTTTGGATTTATAGGGCAAAACTGCTCAGTTCGCCCCTATAAATCTAGAAGTAATACTTATCGATATCTGTCGAAACTTATTTTTAATAAGACTCCATAAAATAATATTCAAAAATTTACAAATATTTTTCTAAATTTTTGTGAGATTCAGAATAAACCTAAACGTATTTTTTCTTGCGTGATTTTCTGCCAATTTTCTTTGCGAATAGCAGGGTTATTTAATTTAATGACAATGGTTTGAATTTTTAAAAAATCGTGGAGGCCACGTAATGGAGAGAGAGAGAGAGAGACAATGATATGATGATGATAGAGAAAGGTCATCACTGCTGGTTGCTATTATCCAACAGAAAACGAAAATAATACTGACACATAGGTAAAATATCTCATCAGAGTGTTTGGATTAATTCACACCTATCTCTCATAGGTAAAATATAGGGATATCAAATGGGCGAATTTATGTCAAATTGAATAAGTTACTCCCTCCGTCATAATTTATTTGTTTCAATTTTATTTTAACCGGATAAAAAAATTAGTTATATTTTTAAATTGATAATGAATTTTATATCCAATATGGATATTATTTGATAGATATCGATTTGTTCTATAATACAATATTTTCAAATCACCTAAAATATTATAAATTACAAGATATAATCAATTGAAAAGTGGCACGAACTCTAAAAAGTGACAACTAAATTGGGACGGAGGTAGTATTAGTGGATTGATTCTCTAACAAGTCATTGACTCATTTAGGGGAAAATGACGGCTAAGGACGCGTTTAGATGATTAATACCTACCAAAGACAAGCTAAGAACATTTGTTAATGCTGAAAATATTATTGGCGGGTATTAATTATCTAAACACGTCCTAGGCCGTCATTTTCCCCTCATTTAGACCCAATTAGTTATGAGCTCAATTACCCATACCCAACCCAACCCATTTATTTGAAATCAAACCTGATCCGCCCATTAACTCAATTAAAATTAAAAATAACTAAAATACCCATATACACTGAAATGACCGTATCACCCTTGAACATTTAAATTACCAAATTACCCTTGCATACTAAAATTACCATAATACCCCTATATACTAAAATGACCAAATTACCCCTGTATACTAAAATTATTGAACCGAATGGAGATTCTGCTAAAATTTTAGGAATTTTTAAACTTAGCAGTTCAGAGTTTTGGGGTTTTTTTTACTTGATTTTCTCTTCTAAATTGTTAGTGATTATTATGTCCAGATTAGCTTCTTTAAACCTTCTGTCATATTGGGCCAAATCTGTGGGCTATCTCCACCCTCAATCTCTCTTATAACAGTAATGTACCTTTAACAATCAATATTCAATAGTAGCTTGCAAAATTGATTTCAAAGAAAAAAAGAGTAAGAAAAAAAAAGAGGTGAAAGTACGTCGTTTCCCATCTCTTTTCTTTCAATGTTCTTTTTTTCTTTTTTTCCTAGGGTAGGTTTAGATTGAAAAGTTTTTTTTTTTGCATTTGTTTATTTGCATCAAACTTTTGTGACTTATTGATTTGTCTTGACGAAAGGAATCGAAAAAGTAAATTTTTTTGATCGAATCTCAATTTTTTGAATAAAGACAAAAATAAATAAAAAAGACAACCAATATATTAACTAATTGATTACGATAAATTGGACCCGATTTTTCCTTTTTAGATTGTAGTTGTTGTTTATCATGGTTATTATCGGTATTTTAGTTGTTGATTGTCTTGTGCCGGATCTGCATATTACGGGTTGTTTGACTTCTTACAATCTTTCTTTGGCAATATCTGTCGTTGAGGTCCAATTGGTTAAGTTTTGGTTGGTTACGTTTTTGTGGCTACAATAGGCGAGATGGCAGCAGCTCTCTTTCCAAAAACCATCTAGTTCACTCCTTCTGTATCCAGTCCTGATCTATCTCTGTAATTTGATCTCTGGACCCCGTCATTGTCTTGATCTCTGTAATTTCATCTTTGGATCTATTAATATTTAATTTAAAAAAATAATGTTGGCACTCTTTTTTTTAACAATACTCCCCTACAAATGTATTATTGACACTTGTAGAAGAGTAAAATTAAAAAAAAGAAAACGTCAAAATCAGCTGCCTTAATTTAATGACAATGGTTTGACTTTTAATTAAAAAGAAAAACGTGGAGGCTACGTAATGGAGAGAGAGAGAGAGACAATGATATGATGATGATTGAGAAAGGTCATCACTGCTGGTTGCTATCATCCAACACAAAACGAAAATAATAGTAGGACACATAGGTAAAATATCTCATCAGAGTATTTGGATTAATTCACACCTCTCTCTCATAGGTAAAATATCCGTATGTATCCCACTCAAATTGTCGGATCAATACGCCCCCCAAAAATGGACCGTGCGGCCGTGCCAAACAATACCCAACTCTTTGTCTTGTGGGACGTCCCTCTATCCAACCAAGCCGGAGTTTTGGTTGAATTTGAAGGGGAGGAGTAAAAAACTACTCCTACAGTATATATATATATATAGGTACATAAGAAATAGGAGAAAAATTTTCATTTGATACTAAGAAGAGAAATACAGTATTATAACAGTAACAGATGAATTGTGCTAATACATTTCAACTTCATCTACCTTTGTTGGTCCCTTCATAATTTGTCATTTAGTATCATTTTATTTGAGGCCGGCTGTAACTGATTAATTATAGAACCTCAATTTTTATTATACTATATATATATATATATATATATATGCAATTAATATGAAACGATTGGTGAATTTATCGGCTCAAGGAGTTGGCCAAGTAGTCAAGGCCTGAGATTCACGGATTTGCTCTCTCCTTAAGTATTTTTCCTCTCTCCCTTTGAATATTTCAAGAATTAATCGAGATTTTACTTGAATATAAGAAAAAATTACAAATCTATGGAGAGAAAACATTTTCTCTTTTTTAAGTAAAAACAGGAGTTTCTCACAGATTTTTCACAACCACTTTTTGAGATTAGGAGAGAAACACATTTTCCTTCTCTTTCGTTCGCGTCTTTTGTATTGCGCCAAGAAAATCGCTGCCACTTGTTTTGTTTATTTGCACTTGCATTATCGTTAGTCCAATAATCAAAGGGCATTGTAAATTTACGTTGAATTAGGAAAATACAGTAGTAAATAAAAATACTACTACTACGTAAAGAAGCAAACAAACAAAGAACAAAGAGTGAGGTTTAAGAGAATCAAGAAATGAAAAACCGCATATTCGAAGCGAGGTTCCGCCTCAATTCCCTCCCCCTCTCTCTATAACTACCTATTTTCTCTCTCTAGAGCACAAGGAGAGAGAGAGAGAGAGAGAGAGAGAGAGAGAGAGAGAGAGAGAGAGAGAGAGAGAGAGAGAGAGAGAGAGTGATGAGCAAAGCAGAGATTATGAACCACGTGAATGGGGATCCGTTCAAGATTAAACAGAGGCTTAAAGATAGGTCAAAGGTCTGATGAATCTGTTGTGGGGGTTGAATTTGAAGATTGATAGATTTCTTGACATGGGTTCGGTTTGGTTTTGCAGAAAGTGGCCCAAACCAAAGAGATTTTATCCAAACAAGCGGTTAAATCCAAGGAGATCTTGTCCAAACAAGCCGTTAAGCTCGCTAAACAGGCAGAAGAGCATGAAAGATTCATCAGCAAGGTACACATGCATTACATTGTTCATTTCTCAATTATTAAATTTTGATGGGTTGTTTATCTATTGCTTTAAATTGAAAATTTATCTTTTTTGATTTTCATTTTGGTTTTGTTGGTGTTAATAGGTGACTCATTTATGTAGTGTTCTTGGGTTTGGGGCATTTTGCTTTCTATTGGGTTCAAGTGAGTAAAAAAGACCCTGATGGATAGTGCCAATTGTACATAAGAACCCATTAGTTATTGTTGATTCTTGTTGATTTTGATTCACTTTGCGGAATTTTTGTGTCTCAGGACCACAAGATGTTCCATATGTATACTGTTTGTTCTATGTCACCTTTGTTCCTCTTCGATGGATCTATTACCGGTTCAGGAAATGGCATTACTATCTTCTGGTAAGCTCTAACACATTTGCATTAGTATTTAATATACAGGTTGCATTTATGTATTGGTAGTGTAGTAATGTCTGAAATCTTTGGAGTCCAGTTTACGGTAGAAATTCCCACTGTTCGGTTGGATTGTAGTTTCGATAGCAGCATCCAGTTTCTAGTTTTTGGTAGGATTCACCTTTAGACATTATGAGTAAAGCTCACTGGCCATGGAATTTTTTGAAAATCAATTTTCCTTTGTAAAAGCGTATACGTATGTGATTAGTTGTGTCTTCCCTTAAAGGAGCAAAGGCGAAAATGGATTCACAGGACGATGGAATATGGAAGAATTACACAGGCAAACATGAAACTACAAAATATCTATACGCTCTTTGTAGCTGCTGCTTCTATATATACAATGTCTTCTGGAACAAAGGAAATAAAAAAGAAACATTATTAGAGCCTTTGAAAGGCTACTCCAGCATGATTTCGATGAGCTGCTTCCAATTCCAATTTCACGCTTTGTACTACCTACAATTCCATTAAACCACTTTCTCATTCAATATATTCCTCCAACACCAAGGATTCTCGATTCATTTAGATGAGAAATGGCCAAAATGGAATAATCAATTAATTTGTGTTTTTTTGCACTTTGCAGGACTTTTGCTACTATGCCAATACTTTCTTCTTGGTCATGCTTCTGTTATTCCCAAAGAATGAAAAGCTTTTCATGATTTGCTTCTCATTTGCCGAGGTAATTACATCAATTCGAAATTTGCCTCTGCACCATCTTCATGGCCAGAAAGCTAACTTGCTTTACTTGCAGGGTCCATTAGCATGGGCGCTGATTGTTTGGCGTTGTAGCTTAGTTTTCAGTTCTGCTGACAAGATCGTTAGCGTCCTCATCCATCTTTTACCTGGTGAGTTGACCCACCATTTGTGCCTGCTAATTGGCTGCTCATAACATTCAATATTTGCTATTTGGAAAGGAAGACTAAATTTAACAGCTGGAATAAGATTTCCTGAAGGAATAATGAATAATACTGCTGCTAAATTCATGGCCCTTGGTCTAATATTTTACTCATACTGAGGTTCATTCAGTTAAATCTTTTAGCCGGAATCTACCACTTTGTTTAACATAATTTGAAACTTTTGCTTGTATTACACTCTCTTTGTGTGAAGCTGGCTCTACGGAGGTACCTCTATACCTCCAAGACCGAAGAATTAATTTTTGACGACCCATTATTACCGAGTTTGTAGTCTATACCACCAATTGCCAAGGACACCTACACCTAACAGACGGAATCCTCTGTTTTCAGGGACAGTTTTTTTCACAATTCGCTGGTGGGATCCCACCTACTTTGAGTCCATGCATCCTGATGGAACTGCTCAGAGAGCTTCATGGCCTTATGTTGAAAGCAAATCTTACCTTTGGACGTGGCTCTTTCTGGTACCCTTGGCTGCTTACAGCCTTTGGCAAGCTCTCTATTTAATCATCGTGAATGTATTGCGACGGCAGAGGCTGTTAAAAGATCCCGAAATCATGACTTCTTACAGGTTACTAATTTTTCTGCAACTTCTTGGGTTTGTTTGATTTGGAAGAAAGAAACCTCTGTTGAAGTCTTGGTAGAAAGTTTTCTCCCCTCCGTCCCATTATGATGAAGATTTTGCAACAAAGATTTGGAAAAAACAGAAAAATAGTTTTGATGCCATCATAGTCGTAAGATGGTAAAATTATGCAGAACACATTTTACCAAAATATGGTAAAAAATTTTCACTTGTGGTTTTGTACTGAACCGAAAACGAAGCTTACATGCACATTTGAGTTGCATGAAGATCTCGACTTTTCAAAAGCACTCTCTGCAACTTCTTTGAGAAACAACGCAAAAATTATTGTTATCCTCTTTTCTTCACTTTTCGTCATTCTCCCGACTATCAAAAGCTCCCTCGTGTTTGCTTCGTTTTTCTCTACTTTGTTTCGGACCATGATTGCATTGTTAATAACACTTTGTTGGTGCAATAGGGAACTCTCAAAAAAAGCGCAGAGAGCTAACAACATATGGTGGCGATTAAGCGGATTGCTGGGGGACAATAATCGCCTGGTCATGTACATTACCCTGCAAGCATTGTTCACAGTGGCAACCATGGCTTTTACAGTCCCCATATTTTTGTCATATAGATTACACGTTATCTTCCAAATATTCAAGGCCTCTGCAACCATATGGAATGGAGGACATTTTTCGCTTGAAGTGATGCCAAAGCAGGTGGTTCTTAAGGAGAAGAAGAAAAGGGAGACACAGTCAGCAACAATCCTGGAAGATAAGCCCTCGGTTGCGCTGGAAAATGCAATGGAGGCCGCCAATTCTTCTGCAAAAACCCAGGAGGATCGGCCTTCGGTTGTGCTGGAAAATGCATTGAATGCAGTCAATTTGATGAGAAACCAAATTCCCAACGGTACTTATACATAGAAATAGTCTGTGCTTTTGTAGAATTTGGATGTCTGCCGTGGGAAGGAAGGCCTTCTTAGCCGATTTTGTTTAGCTTTCGGGTGATGGTTTTTGTTCATAAGTCAATGAGGTGATCACGTTGCCTAGGTTTTATTTTTTAATTTTCGGCTTGTTTTATAAACTGAAAGTGGAAGTTAGAACTTTCTTGTTTAGGATTTTGGTAGATTGTAATGATAAATAATACGTGAAAATCGCGTTTACTGATGCTCTTTCTCCAATTAGTTGGTGAACCACATTGAGTTACTGTTCTATATCATTGGCTTTGTTGTACATGTTCAATGGAGGGAAAAAAATTGAAGCCCGGGGGATCCTGTCCTGATGTCTCATGCTCATTGATGCAATTGAAGAAGCATGAGACATGATGGTGATGGTGCGGCTAAATATTGGGTCATCCGATCATTCCATCGCGGGCACCCTGATTAAATTTGACCAAGACCCAGTGTCCAGTATCGGTCCTAAGCCAAGGCAAACTAAGGCTTTTGCCTTAGGCCTCGAATATCTTGTTAAAAGGGGGGCCCGTAAAAAGTTGGCAGTATTCATTAATTGTAAGTCAGTAAAATTGAACTCTCTCAAAATCAGCAAATCAAATGAGGAAAAAATGACTATAAGAGCATAATTATTAATTTTTGCCGCTAAAAATACCAAAGAATAATCTTTAAATGACTCTTTTGAATCCTGAAATTTTATCTAGTTGAAATTACGGAGTAATAATTTTGCTTTTTCTGCTTCACTTTGATTCGCTTTTGTACCGTGGATACAGGGAGCCCCTGGGGTGTAGTGCAGTTGGTCAAGGATGGGGCCGCTCAGTTGAGGTTGAATCATATCAAGGCTGGGTACTAAGGTTCGATTCTTGACAGCTACATACTTTAAATTTAACCGCCGCACGATGTGTGCGGCCACTGCGTATAGCAAAACCAAGGGAGCACGTGCTTCACAACCTACCCACATTCTTTAGATGCTCTTGTTTTGATTAATCGTACATAATAATTGTGCATATCACCTTCTAACTTTAAATTACCCAGAACAAGTGTAAGGTCCCCCAACACCCCCCCGGAACTAGCATGTATTAGAGACAACCCAAAAAAGGTGATGGAAAGTACAGGAAGATCTCAGCATGTTAGAGTCTATAAAAGGTTAAAAAAAAGGAGAATGATACCCCCACCGCAACTTTCCCCACCGAACCGCCCACCGCACCCACGCCGGGCCCACTTCGGCTACCGGACGGCCGATCCGAGCCGTCCAAAAATTCTAAAAAAAAAAACCGAGTGGGCCTGCGCGAGAATCAATGGCATCCGACATGTGTAGGTCCTCGATCCAAACTTCCAAAAAATCAGAGATCCGATCCGTTAAAAGATGGAAGATTGGTTTGAGCACCTACACATGTCGGATGCCATTGATTCTCGCGTAGGCCCACTCGGTTTTTTTTTTTAGAATTTTTGGACGGTTCGGATCGGCCGTCCGGTGGCCGGAGTGGGCCCGGCGTGGGTGCGGTGGGCGGTTCGGTGGGGGAAGTGCGGTGGGAGTATCATTCTCCTAAAAAAAAGGCAGTCATTTTTACATTCCCTTCAACTTTTCACAATCGTGCTCTTTTAAACCTTTGGAGGATAAACACCATATTGCATTCGCATCGTAATCTCGATAATTTGTTAGGTATAATAATGGTGCATGTTTATTTTTAATGTTAAATACCTTGTTCTTTGTACGATATCCGTAAAATACTATGGTTGTTTTGTTTTTTTGTTAATTTTTACCTACGAATAGAAAAGATGAGTCCACAGGTTTAAAGTGTAATAGTTTTTTTTAGGCATTTCAATGTTGTGCTGAATTTTTTTAAACATGATATTTTGTTTGCTGGATGAATTTGCATGGATTTCATTGAACCACATATACAGTAAAATTATTTTGACAGTGTATCTTGGATAATTATGCATTGTGTTGAGTTTTTATGTGTCGAAAATGCATATAAATGGAAATATTCGTAGTGAATATGACATGACAATAAATTAAAACAATGCATATTCAAAATGAAGCAGTGATCCAAGCCACCTCCACAAGGAAAATAAATGGATAGTCCTAGGACATAGCCACGTAATGTGCCAACCTCATTTGCAATCACATTTCGTATGGATCTTGTAACAATAAAAAAAAAAAAAGAACTAAGCATGTGAACCCCACATAAATGTGTGGCTGTGAATAATGGTGCCTGGAGACCACTAAAGTGTATAATCGGGTGACACCGCTCACTGAATTAATGGGCCGTTACTCCTTCCGCGGGTACTTTGTTTTCTACATCCATTTCCAGCAAGATCATCTCAATTGGTTTTTCCCAACCTTCAGAATGCCCATAATTATGTACTCATTGCTCTGTTTTTGCTGATGAAAGTTTGTATGAAAAATAATTATTACAACTGGTACCCCAGAATAGCATCCAACTTCTCTTAAGTACTGTCACCTTATTCTTCTCACTGTTTCTGTTTTCCTTCAGTTTTCAAAGGGCTCAAAGTTAAGTTTGCTCATTCATATTTCTCCAAGGTACCAAACAACTCCGTCGATAAGAGCTCTTGGGAGTCATCAACCTGTTATCTCTGGCGTCCCTTTCATCTTTGTTTCTCACCTCTCTCGTATTTGCAGAATAGGATAGTTCAAGATTCAAGAACCAAACATTCAATACAATACAGGATGCATCATAACATAAAAAAAGTAAATAATTTACAATGCAAAGATACATAGAGAGATCATTAACCTCTCTGTAAACAACAAAATCACATCACCCTCATATACATTTTGCTTCCACACTAACACAACTAATGACCTACAATAATCATGTGGTGCTTCCTAAAAGCACTACATGACATGAAAACCCAACAAAACAATGTGAAAGAAGCTCCTTGTCGATGTGACAAAGTTCTTTGAGACCAATGCATGTTCCTAAACATGCTGATCACCCTTAAAAAAAATCCAAAAGAATACTCCTCGAGTGGATAGATCACGAGGTTAAAAATGAACGGACCAAATCAAAAAGAAAGATCCGTTTGGGTAAACAAAAAAATGAATATGTAGATACACATGGATGCCGTGACAAGCTATAGGATTTGTATGCACAGTTTTACGGACATGGATTGCTGAGCAGAGTATGATAGCACAAAGGGGTACAACGATGCACCGTGATGTCTCAGTCTGTACGTTGATGTAAAAATGCAAACCCCGAGTTGTCACGAATCAATGGTGGAGGTTCGATGTCCGCTACCTCTACTTGTTCCATTGACTTGGAGATGTCATCCACAGAGAAAGGAATACTGTACGGATATTTTTACTTGAGAAAAACATAACTCGAAAAAATTGTGTGGGTTATTGATACAAAGAAATCATAAAATCAGAACACTAACCTTGAATCATCATCCAGCAGAAATGAACTGCTTACAGCATTGTTCGAGTCCTCTGTCATCAAAACTCTCATACTCGAAATAACCTACATCAATAACGATTCTAAATTGAATTTGCTATGGAGATGAAGATCACCAATCACACAGGTAAGAATTAACAAGTTGGTTACAACAACTGAGGACAAGGGAGTGGATTTGTCAGGGTCAACCAAACTTGACTTACATCTGAAGACACACTGTGTGTGCCATATTTGTCGTCCCAATACATTGTACTTATCCTGTATAGTTGTTGTATACTGAGCACCTGAAGAAACATCAGATAAAATGATATGGAATTGCAAATGAAGAGAAAAAAAGAAGAAGAAAGCTACACCATTAGAAACAATGAAAGCGAACACTTAAAAAAGATAGGTTTCACTCACAGGGCAAAGTTCATTCGTTATTTCATTCAACGTCTTTTTTGGCTTTTGATGTATAACCTGAATTGTACAGAAATGAAAACAAAAGATACATCAGTTATAAAAGTGATTGCAGTTTGTGACATTATCACTTTAGTATAGAAGGCCAAGAAACCATATCTTACCAGGAATCCAACTGCCTGTCTAATGTGCTTCAGTTCATCCCAAGCTGAGCCTGCATACTGAACACAGAAGATATGGGGTGAAGACATCAAGATTACTGCAGCAATTAAAACGGTAACACTGTGAAATAGTACTTACCTCCTCGGTTGCGCTGCAACACCACTGTTCCAATTCAGCTAAACCCGCTTTTACGTACTCCCCATTACTGAATGAGCAACACTCACGTCGCAAAAGAAGACTGCAAAAATGAAAAAGGTCAAGGTCAACTCCTGGTTGCCAAAAATGACAATTATCCGTGGCAAATGATACGATGGACTATATTTGGAAGAACAAAAAGATTTGAAGGCTTTGGTGCATTTACCTGTTGAATAACTGCACATTCATGAACGAGAATATCTGCGTGAATACTTTGCGTACTAAGAAAGGGGGAACCTGTAGAGACAGAAAATGTAAGAGACTGCTAATAGTCCATACAACATTTTCCCTGTTCTTGCACTTAATAGGTAGACTGCCGGTACTCACATAGTTTGCTTTCATCATCTTCAAGTAGTTATTTAGGCTTTTCACGATGCTTTGCCAATGAGCAGCCAGAGCTTGTTGAGCAACAGCATTAGCTTGGGAACGACCCTTCAATAAACTCGCTCTAGATGTCCTAGGTGCCTGTGTTGAATGAAAACAAAGCTTCAGATCCAGAAGGAAATGTAGGGTGCTTGCTTCAAAGAGGAAAATAACTGGGGAAACTAAGTTATCCATGCTTGTGGAGCTGAACAAAGTTTTCCTATTGTGTTTGAAACATGCACACGAGATCTAGCATAAGAACAGTCAAAGCTAGCCTCTTCCTTTCATTTTTTTTGGGCAAAATGAAACCAATCCCAGCATGAACGCTTCAAACCACGAGAGGTACCTGGATACATAACCCGAGCAACGGAGAAATCTCTTTCTTTAGATTATCTCTAATCATTCCGTATATTTTCTCCAGGAAGGCAGTGAGCTGCTGCTTAAACAACAAAGCAGGATATTTGGCCTCAACTTGCCTTAAGTCATCCAGTCTACCGAGGACTCTACCATTAAGAAAAGAGAGCCCAGCACCTTGGGGAGATCCTCTTAGTCCCTGAAATTTTTAAATAATTTATGAACAATAAAAAATATCAGACAACAACCAAGTAAATGAAGACAACAATGGATAATTCTTTTTACTTGAGACATCCTCCCGAAAAGAGAAGCTGAAGTTGATCTTCGCCGCTGCGGAGTCAAGCTAGCAGCCCCACTTGCTTTGAGTGTGTGTTGGAGTAGCAACAACAAAGTTGATGTATTCGATAACCAGTATGCTAACACGTCGTTATTTTCTTGCACCTTGAATAAAATCAGAAATTATTAGCTTCATTAAACTCATACCTTAAGGGAAGGAATACTCCATGACATCATTTAATAAGTTGTACCAACAGAACCAGAAAGTGGTGCACAACACAAGTGATGACATCCGTTCAAAAAAAAAAACACAAGTGACGACAGTAATTGTAATTAAGAATGACCAAGACGCCCATATAGACATATCGAAAGTTTTACCTCGATGGCTGAAGCAATTGTTTGAATTATACGGTCAAATACACTAGTTCTTTCAACCTCAAATGACCTCCAGTGAAGGAGGCATTTGTATATGACACAAGCAGCAATTGGCTTGGCCCCTGAAAATCCCAAGTCTTGCGTAATACACTTGATTAGAAGGTCCTGGTTCTCCTGCACCAGTACAGCAGAACACAGAACACAAAACGCAAATTAGAAACCGCATATGAAAGAGTCAAGATCAAATGAAAAGCGGCACAAAGATTAGTCATGCATGAAGGATCCAATTTGCCCAAGCATGGAATCGACCACGTACTTGTTGCTTTTCATTAAGAGATTTTTGTGGCTTTTCTTCAGATTCAGGCTCCCGTGGATTTGATGCAGCAAGAGTCATGTCCTAAGACGAATAGCAGACTGTAAGCAACACTATTTTCTAGCCAACTTCCGCGACTCTAAAACTTTGCCTGAATATCCATGTAGTGAAAGCAATAATGTCTTCTTACCTTTGGAGTCTTTGGTTCCCCATGTAGAACATTTCCATTTTCTGGAGTTCTCTGTATTATGTTTAGAAACACGTGGCAATTAGAGAGCCGAACATGAACAAATAAGCAATTCAGTGATGATCCTATCCATTAATACCTGAATAATAGTTGTCTTTGGCCGCGTAGACAATTGTTTCCCAGTGGGTGACATGGTTAATGCTTGCTGACGAAGGACTTGATTCTCTGACTCTGTATTGGAAAGTTTCTCCTCAAGCCTGAACCAAAAAAAGTTGAGAAGCTTCATAAATATCACCACAACCATGACAACTGTGATTGAATACGTGTATGCCTGTGTGCTAGATGCCTAGACATATGTAATTGATATCTCGCCAGTAGGAGCTTTCTTGACAAAATATGTACCGGCAAACTAAAATGCCACTGGCATAAAGAATAGGAAACTAAGGTAATCACAGTGACAGAGACACATTCAGGTGGCCAAGCCAGACACCATAGATGTTGACTGATTGTTTCTTGATACCTTTTTTTTACCAAGGTAAATACCATATAATTCTAGAAGTTTGAGCAAACCTCTGTACAGAATCTTGAAGTTGGTCCACTTTACGCTCTGAATCTTCAAGTTTATTCACCAGCTCTGCATTTCTGACCTCAGCATCTGTATGAGCCTTCCTGGCTTCTTCAGCTGCCTGTCTTTCTGACAGGAGCGAAGCCTGTATATGAAACATTCCTCCAAGTCAGTTATCTTCACAAGTCCAACCCATAGATCTTTCATTAAAAATGATTTTCAACATCGCCACAAAAGAATTCCAAGAACTCTTGACTGATAATCACTTTCATGGAGTGACTTCAATTTGATAGAAAGTAAGTAGGTTCATGGACAAACTCAATAACCGATATTGAGCCAATGAACAGCCAAAGTCATGCCATAAACCAGGCTGAAGTGACAGTTACTCATTGTGAAGAACATAGCGAGGAAAGAGAAACTCTACCAATCAATGAAACTATTAATGGATCTACTCAATGACACAATTTTGTGACATAAAACAAACAACTTAAGAATTGAACACAAGGCAACACCACAGTTAGAAGAATTCCTTAATCGCCTCTTCAGTAAAGTAGCAAATAACTTCAAAGATGAATTCAGCATCTATCGCTTATATCTACTCTCTTCAACCCAGGATGTCTTCATCCTAATACCTAGAGGTCTAAAGCTTCTACCACCAGATGCAATGTTTTAGTTATATACACTGCTTTGGTACAACATACCCTGGAAATATTACACCATTATTGTCCACCATATTTCAATCATCACGGTTTTAAGTATCCGTTGTGACGTAACAGTTTTTGCGCCTTCCAAAACTGGTAGCCCGATATACTGGTGAGATGGAAAACCGCGAGTATCGGCCGGTTCCGGTTATGTATCAGTCCATTTCCAATTCATGGACTGGTTTACGGCTGTGACAGCCAAGAACTATTACAGGTGATTTAGACACTTCAAAAAAAAATCATTTTGAATTCACGACCGCTACAACCAAACGACGTTACGTGTCATTCGATGCTCCCGATATCATTACACCACAACAGTTACCGTTACATGTCCCCGATTTTGTTATAAAACCCAAGGATACAGTTAGTTCATTCTTTGGTCATTGCTATTATATGAATCAATAATAATCAAGTCAGAGGTCGTACTTTCAAACTTTCTACTTCAGCTGTTAACGAATCAATCTTTGCTGTGTCTTGAACCATGACCGGGGTCTCCTTTACTACAGGAGGCGCTTCTTCGATAGCTTTGCGTGCCGCTTCTTGTTCTTTGATAACTCTGGCGTTTGCCTCTTCTACTTGTATTTGCATTGCCTGCAAAGTATCGTGTAACTTCGCAATTTCTTGGGCCTTTGACTCTTCCAAATCAGTCTGTATTTTAGAAAATAAGGATAGGACGTAAGTCCAATATGGTTACTCCCATCCCACCCACAAAACTGAATAAATTAGCAAAGCATGATATAAAACAATATGCACATCACCCTTAGCCGCTTCTCAAGCTGTAACCGCCATGTAAGTTCTTCCACACGCTTTTCTAGCTTGTTTTTTGCTTCTTGAAGGGCCCCTGTTTCTCTTGCGGCCTAGATTAATTTGCAGAAACAGTTCATGAGTAAAGGTTGTTCCCATGCACACCCACATGATGCATTTCCACAAGGAGAAAAAGGGCATTAAGGATTGAGATCAAACCATTTTGAGCTTCCTGAGCTCTCTCCGAGCAACTCTTCGTCTCCAACCACATTGGGAAACAATAGCAGCTTTAAGAAGGCTCTTATGATAGGAATATGCTATGTGACGACGCAAATGAGCCTGCGAGCCAGAAACAAGGTCATGTACTCAACATAAAGTTATTTGAAAACCAAATTATAACAGGGACTAGTTAGCACTTTATGGCAATATGACCTGGATAATGATTGCGGCCTTAGATTGCTTCCTGAATCTGAATTCATTGCGAGCAGTCATAGCCCTTAACCCTGTCTGTAATGTAATTGCAGATGATCGTACAGTTAAGTAGGATTTCCTGACAATATGACGTCGGAAATGCTTCTGGATCTTCAGAGCGGCAGCTTCCCGACGCAACTGCTCATATAGCTTGCAAGCCAGCATTGCTGATTAAAAAAAGAAGTAAAGATCATGTACTTTTTTCTGACAAACATCGATTCCTTCTAAGACATCCTCTTGTTAGCAGTATTACCAGATCAATTTGTAATCCAACTACACTAACTTAACACACTGAATGTGCCAGCTAACTTAGTACCTAAAATCTCTTCTAAGTTGCACCAGAGACCTAGATTTTATCTGACCCCCCAACTCCCAAAAGAAAAGGGAAAAAAACACATACCTGAGTCACCTAACTTACGTAAACTTATTTCAACTTTATTTTAGTTCTAAATCCTTGGCCGCTAATAAATATAGACACACCAAACACGTTTTTTTTTTTTTTTTAAAGGTACTTTGGCATATCGAACCAAGTTCAGCACACCAACAAAGTCAAAATAGACAAATACATAGTTCTAAAACAAACAAACAAACAACCAACCACCTAAGCAAACTAAATTCTGAGATGGCCAACCCCCATTCCATCTTCACGCATGAAAGGTCTTGCGGATAAAGGGATTTCTGTTGTGACAACAAGTTCCTCCGCTTGCTCAGCACCTAGTCTGGCCAAATGGTCGATGCTCTGATTTGCTTCTCGGTAAATGCGGCTAAGAGATGCACCAACTCAGTCCAGGAGGATTTTTGAGTCTTCATTTATTTACATTTCCAACACTAATCGGTACCCTACTTATCTGACAAGGAGTTCCTGCGTCACCTTCCCCAAAACTTATGGAACTAACTGAACAATTTTACCCGAGCATTTTGGACAACAATGTTACATGTACTCTCAAATTAAATACTCCACATTCAATGAAAAGCTAAAGACAAAATTCAGAGGCATAACGTCAAAAGGAAATCATAAAGTTACCTCGCCAACTTGATTGCACCTGAATAGCAGCTTTGCGTAATGAAATGAACTCCTTGCGAGCAATGTAAGTACGAACTTGCCTTTGAATTCTTTTAGCCGCGTTCCCAAGAACCTCTGCCCTTCTTGTGTCGAGCTCAGCCATTTGACCAGCTCGCAGGAAGACCTTTCTCTTGCCTAGCTGCCAAACCAATCTCATAAAATGACACATGGATATTGAAGTTTTCAGACTCCATTTATAAATTTCCATCCGACACAAGTGATTTTCAAAAGACCATTGATAAAATGAGAGGGCAAAAAGTATGATTACAAGACCATGAAATAAAAGAAACATAATAAAAAAATCCAAAATAGCAAATAAGATTTTCAAAACATGAGTCTAATACCTTATAACTACTTACAGGTAACAGAAGTTGGAAGTCACTTGGGAGGGGGGACATCAGAAGAGAAAATAGCATGATCAGGACAATAAATTTGACAAACTATAATGATTACCTGATAACCTTTCAATCCCATTTTATCCAAAATCATCTGGCATGCAACCTTGTCATCATGGCTACAAAAAAGGTAATCATGGTCTATCAAAAAGAGGGAAATGAAGGGAGGAGAATAAGAAAGAGAGGAAGGCATCAGAAAGCAAATACAACACAAACAATCATGGCAAATTACATACACGGTCAAGCCACAGCTTTTCGAAAGCAAATCTATCCTGATTCTTAATTAAACACAAGATATCAGAAAAATATGGAAAATCCAAGTGAAACGCACTTTCCATCAAAAACTTCAGGAGCAAGAACACCAAAACGGAGTAGAAACTCGTAGAACGTTCGCCTTGTTGGGTATCCTGCACAGCTGATCCTTATTGCCTCAAGAACACCCTACAGCACAGATAAATAACCAGGAAAATAATTATCTAGAAAGAGAAGGCGAACTTTAAGATGTAGGCTGAATTTTATTATAGATTTTTCTTTAATAAGTGACATCTTGTAGGTAGACAACAAAAATAAATTTTACTTTTGATTTTTCTTTAATAAGTGAAATCTTGTAGGTAGACAACATAAATAAAGCACAATATCAGGTATGGGGTTTGACACTATGTACTTACTCCACAACGTAATTGTTGAATTATGTTGAGGTTCTCAAAAATAGCAGGCTTCAGTACATTGTTTGGCTTCACACATCTGATGTAATGAGGTTCCGTTGAACTCAAGGTTTCCATTAAAGACTGAAGTTGAAGCTGCAATTTCAAAGTTCAATGTATTAAGCTATCAATCAGAATATTACCTATAACAGTTGTTAGTATTGTACAGATCTGTATCCTGAACGCTTGATCATGCATCCAAAACTCAAGATGTTCCTCACATGAAATTGTTGTTGAACTAGAGAGCCAGATTCTAGAAACTCAGAAACAGTAAATACAGAAACAATGGAAGATTTTTTTGAAAGAAAATACAGAAGCAGCCAATTTGACCTTTTCAACCTCGGAGAAATGACAGCCCATGAATCATAGACATTTGGGTCACACATTACAACAACAGTTTCATAAATTAAAAATGACTGCTATTTGGCAGAGAAGACAAAAACTGCTGATAAAAATTTGTCTTGGTGTCAAAATGGTTATAATAACTTTAACTGTAGACCTTAAGTATTTTGCTACACGACGAACCAATACTTGTTTATGACTCTGTGTACAAGCATCCGTCTCATAGTTGAAAGTGGCCAAGTAATTTCAAACTGCACTAAAAAAGGGCCAAGTTGTTAAATTTGCAGGGTCATGGGAATATCTCCATTTCCTCCACCAGATCCAACTTTTTTGTTATTTTGCCACATAAGGACTGCACATTTTCCTCCTTAGAAAAGTGTTATTCAGTAGGCTTACTAGTTTGAAGAGGGAGAGAATATGCTACATTATTTGGCTAGGAATTGCTATTGCTGAAGTCTTGAGCATAAAAAATGAAAGCACTCAGGTTATCTCCTTGAGCACAACCACCACATGGTACAGAGCAATATCCGTAGTTGCAGATTTCACGTAGGGGGTTTAAAATTCAGAAAATCAAGTTGGCTTCTAAACAGAGAAACTGTAAACATCTAGATGAGGAAAGCTCGGAAGAAGCAAGTTTATAAGACCTTAAAGCGTGACCCAATGGAAGAAAATTTGGATGACTTCGACGATTCCTCTGGAAGTGGAGGGAATAAACCGACCACAAAGGGGCACTTTGAGGCTGTCAATAGATCCTGGTGTTCTGCCACCACATAATCTTTGTTTTTGTCAAGAAACAGATCAGCCTGATAAATCACCTGGGAAACAAGGGAAATACTTCAGAAAAACATTGGCAATGCAAGACTCAAAGACTGGACCCATATTAGAAATGGTTAACCAGAACTTACATCTCCTGCATAGTGAGCAATGGTGAAACTAGTTCGAGAAAGCTTAGGTTTAGCGAAGCGCTTGTTTTTCGCAAATGTCTGGTACAACTTCTGGGCAAATGTCTCATGAGTAGATTTAGGAAACATACTGCATTCAGCAATTGACAAAAAATTAGTCCCTCCCATGGGGAAAAGAGAAAAAGCCGGGAAAACATCCATTGAATTGTGCTGGTTATCAATTCATTTCATTCCATCCAAAACAGCAAGAAAAGATCATATGCCTAGAAAAATATTGGAGGTATGAATTCTGGATACTCTATAGTAAACATGGTCAGAAGTCAGCTGCATACCAGGCTTCATCTAGAAGTGATATAATTCCTCCAGGTTTCTGCAAAAGTAAAATTAGTCAGTTTTTATAACAGAAAAGAATGACAGAAACCTCTTAAGCAGATTAATCAGCTTCAACATGTGAGTACAAGATGTATGACCATGAAATCTTTTGGTCGCACAATCTTTTCAGATAAAGTCAACAGAAAACCCGACAGCAATGCATAAAAGAACAGTTCAACAGAGTACAAGATGTATGACCATGAAATCTTTTGGTCGCGCAATCTTTTCAGATAAAGTCAACAGAAAACCCGACAGCAATGCATAAAAGAACAGTTCAACACCTTCTCAATCAGATCAAGCACATCTTGGTTATCAACAAATTCGATGTAGCTCCAATTTATTTCTTCTTTGGTATATTCTTCCTGTTCCATCTTAAACACATGCTGCAACCACACATCAACATAATTAAGTTAAGCCAGCCCAGACCTTGTAGTTAAAAACAGTGAGAAAAAAACCCATGCAAACAAAAAAGCTAACCTGGTTGAAATGTTGTTGCAGCTTTTCATTAGTAAAATTGATACAGAACTGCTCAAAGCTATATTATGCGAAAATTTTGTCAGCATCACTGCAGGGTTAGATATTCCTTTTGAGAATGAAATCTCTGCAAACATCTTACCTATTGTGCTTAAAGCTTTCAAATCCATATATATCAAGAACTCCAATAATCGATTTTGAGTTTGGATCCTGCCCAATTGAATTGTTTATTTTCTCCACGATCCTATGAAATAGAGAATAACAAGTAAGAACCTCAATAAAATAGACATGCCTAATTGAATGTTTGCATCTCTCCACAGTCCACATACTTAACACAGCAGGCATACAGTATTGAAGATCCTCACCAGTCAAATAAGCGAGAGTATATGGTTTTAGCTAACGCGTCCCTGCTACCAAGAGCACCTTCAGGATCAAGCGTTCTTGTAATTACTTCCTCGGGTGTCACCATTACACGCTGAATCATCGCATCTTCCAAGCTCTTGGCATCACACCTATAATATCACCTCAGCCAACAGCTATTCAAGGTTCCAGCATTATATTACATATACAAGGCACATACTGTTCAAAGGAGGAAAAGACTTGCCTGAGCAGCTCAGCCGTCATATTAAGATGCATCTTAGACTTTTCATCCTTAATGACAGAAGAGTCAATCTCCTTCCCTTTCGCGAATTCAATGTTACCAAGATGAAGGATTGCAGCCACAACCCTAAATATTGCCTCCTGAAAAAAAAAAATTCATACTTTCACTATATATCTCAGAGGACAAGCATATTTCCACGAACTTCTATTTTGCCATATATTTAGTTTCTTTAGATGATGTTGAGATTGGCATTCAACCATGAAATATGAATACAGAAACATATTTTTCCAGAAACTTCTGAGAAGACAAACCTGCTCTTCCTCACTAATTCCAACAATGTCCATAGCCCTCCTAGTTGCAAGATATTCATGAGCATCGTCTACTCCGTCGAGTTCATAACACTTGGACTGATTTAAGTAATGAAAAGATTTAGGATCTCCCAACTTGTACTTCTCGCGAACCTGAAATTGGAAGGTAAATATCAAATATTGTCCTTCACACATGAACATTTTAAGTATTAAAAATGATTGTACAAACTTGAAACCACAAAGGCATAACCGAATTGCAAAACACACATAAGTACCTCAGGTGGTGCTGCACAAAGAAGATAAAAGCAGTGGTAGTTCCTTTCTGGATCTGAAATCTGGCAAACACGAGACCTTTCGAGTAGGTAAGTCCGTATTGCGGCCCCAGATATCCTTCCACTTTTGTCAAATTGTATCTCGACAAATTTCCCAAAACGACTGCATTATATTCATATGTACAACATTAATTCAGAATTATATTCATCTCTTTGAAGAAGTTGCATAAACACAACAAACGTTACCCAAGACACAAAAACAAAAAAGATAGCAGAAAAGTAGGATATTATGGAGCCATTAATTGAAGTTCTCGAAGTTCAATTAGCAAACCTTAAAGGCAATTACCCACCTTGAGTTGTTGTTCCTAATTGTTTTGGCATTGCCAAATGCTTCGAGAACCGGATTGGACTGCAAATTTTGTCACCAACAACATCAATTCAGGTGGCGATTCCCACCCAATTAGATCTTTTGAGAAGATAACATATCACGTTTCCAGAAATATGATATTATCTAGAAACACAAGTAAAAAAAGGCAGCTTCAATCTTACTTCCAAAACTTGTTGTTCAACAGTCCGCCCTTCAACTCCAGATCGACCGCCCAGGTACGCGAGATATCTCATAAGCATCTTTGTTGTCTCGGTCTTGCCAGCACCACTTTCTCCACTAACCAAAATTGAGTTGCTCTTTCCTTCATTGATCATTGCCCTATTTCAAAACATGAGACCGCATCCATAAAATACCCCCTGCAATACTGGCATCTACTAGAGAACGTAAACTTACCTGTATGCAACATCTGCAACTGCAAAAACATGAGGACTAAGCTCTCCAAATGCGGCTCCTTTGTATTGTTCCATCATGTGAGTATCATATATGTGAGGTAATCTTTGAAATGGGTTTATTGCAATCAAAATATTTCCTGTGTATGTCTGTGAGAAAGATAAGACAAATCAGAATATCAGTTTCTTGAGCTTTATCCCACATAATCTACTTGCGAAATAGAATTAAAGTCTCACATAGATTTCATTAAGTTCATATCTGGTAGCCAAATTTTGCAATACTCCGGGTTCATGTAAATACGAAAGCTTTGTCATGTCATCAACACCTCCAGGAGGAGATTCTGTATCCTTCGGAAACACTTTTGTGATATCTGAGACTACCTGCAATCAGTTTCTATTCCATGAGACTCGTGGAATAAACATATGAATAAAGCTTTTGCAGATAGAGGATTTAAGGTTCATGCAAGTATCGATATTCTTCTTAAAATGACTTCCCGAACTGGAGAGATTATTTGAGTTGCATAATAGGTATAAGAAAAACAGGCAAGCCCGACAGATTCTGAGAATGCTATTATGTAAATGGGAAAAGATAAGAAACTATAACCATGAAGTGTCAAGAACTTAAAGCCAAATCAATTTTCAGGAGTACATAATTTTTCCAAGAGTTAGAAAGAGGTAGGTGACCCTCAAACATAACCACCAAGGCGATGACCAAGAGGTCTAACATTAGCAAATTGCATTATTCATCAAGTCTGGTAAATTGCAATTTGACCTTCTTCTGTTGCATTCCAATCAAAGAGCTAAGGCATCACTCTCCAACTATAATGCTTTAATGCTGACCTACTAGAAGCCTGAAGCCCTAACCGAAATTCAGGAAAAGTCAACTGACACCATACAGAAGTAACCAAGCAAACCAATCAGAGGAGCAAAGTTAATCCTCTTCCACATATGAGCCCATACTATTAACCACTAATGCTGTGTTCTCTTCCCTTTTCAAAAAATTCCCCCTAGATTCTCCCTACTTCCAACATTTCTCTCTCTACTTATTATCCCTACTATTTTTCAAAAAACTTTTCAAATACCAAACCAAACATAGCATAAGTTTCTCAACATTGCATCATCAAACAAAGCTAGGAGGCAAAGAAACCCATGGTAATTTTTGAACGAGAAAATGCCCTTTTATCTCATTCTCTGTGTCCCCTCAATTCTTGGCAGGAGAGAGAGAGAGAGAGAGCACCAAAAGTACTGAGAGAGAAAGAGAGAGAAGAGAGCACCAAAAGTACTAAGATAAAGCAGCAGCAGCAAGAGGAAACTAATAAAACCGCTAAATTCAACTCCCATAGTCCCAACCAGAAAACATTCCCCCCTCGAGAACCTTATCATCCTCAGCATCACAACGACCGTCAAAACCATTTGATAGGGGAAAAGGTTTAGCTAAAAAACTTCTACAAATTGGAACTCCACAATTCTCTTAAGCTACCACTACCGAATCCCCTTTCTAACCCTCCTTGTTTAGACAAACTTATTCAAAATAGTATGTTTTTAAAACTCATTCAGATCATACTACCCCAAACAACTCCCTAACCCACCAACACTAACTAGTACATCATTGACTGTATCTCAACCATGTTAACAATTCAAACTTTTATAAGGATCATTTAACCTCATTTTCACTTACTGATAGTCCGTCCAGATCCGAAGTTTCTGTTATCAAACTGGATAGAAATTCATAATCTAAGTTATAGTATTTCTAAGTCAACGAAATTATAGAGACTTCCATCGAATTACTTCTAGCTTAAGATTGAATGCAGTTGAAATCTCAGCATCACATTCCTAGAACTGTGTCATAGTAATCTGCTTCAGTTGAAGCTTAAGCCAGCAAGTGGAATAATAGAAGTACACTAAAGGTCGAAGTGATACGTTAATCAAGTTGCTTTACACAGTACAATACACTAGTAACCTACAAGATAGCCGCCTTCGTATTTTATAGTGTTTTTCCTCTTTTAAGCTAAGTAGCAAAACAATGCGTCTCCACACATTGGAACATTAGAATCACACCCACCAGTAATCAAAAGGAGGGTAAGACTAAGGAGTCATACCCTTGCAAGTAAAATACTTGCTCCATAAAATTCAAACAGTCTGGCTATCGAATGGAAACTCAAAAATTTAACTGAAAGACTCCAACCTCGAGCACTCTACTTTCAATTACAATGAAATAGTTAAGATGCCAATTCAACTAAATGTCTTGTCCAAATAACCATCATAGAATCCAGCCAATTCCAGTCAGTTCCAGAGACCATAAGGACTAGAAACTGAAGAGCATTAAGCTAGTAGGACTCACTGTTTTACCACTACTGGTCCGAACATGGACCTCTTGACCATTGAGCCGGATAACTTCACCATCAACCCACGCCAACACCGGATCCTCCACCCATACATGTGAACCTACAATTATGTTAACCGGCGCAGCCTGCAAACAAACAAACACAATTGACATGTAAGAATACAAATGATCGCATTCACCAATTCAACAGTATAACCAAATCCTTTGCTAGCATATCAGCCATTACAAAGTTCTAGAGATTTTAATACCATTTTACGTCAAGATCAATAAGAATCACTGATGCACTTGGTGCAATAATGATAGACAACACACGGACTAATTCTCAAAGCACAAACACATATCCTTGAGGACAGACCTAAGCCCTCTCTGTTTTGAGTTTAATTAAAAAGATCCGGTTTGACAAAAAATGGTTCCAACTGGTGAACTTAGAGATTAAAATGGTCAACTTGAAAAGAGATTTAGATGGTTAACACAAATGTCAAGCTCATGAATGCCACTATCCCCGGTTAAAGGAGTTTAGAGAAGGATGGTGGGCGCAAAACTCATTCTAATCAGAACAATCTGAGTAAGAGGGTTGTTAAAACTTCAAAAAAAAATAGATATTATCAACTCAGAGTGATGCATATAATGCCATTTTAGCCTCTAGGCATTCAAATGAACGCCTAATCCATTCAAATACACCAGTTGCCATACACTTGGCAGAAGTGTACAAGTACATAGTTTTGTTTCTTCAATATTCAATATCAATATTTATCAATATTCATAATTATTGCTCATGTGATTCATGTCACTCTTCCTTACATTGGCGTCTATGATCATTGCTATGTCTGATCAAGCCATCTTTATTTGTTCTTTTAAACCTTATCTTCAATTGATGCTACTCCTGTACTTTCCTGAGATTTACAGCTAGTTTCTAAAAGGATGTTCAACATAAGTGTTACTCCACAGAACGGTAATGACTCGTACTCTGGCTACACCTGTACTAGCTGGGGCATGGGTTATATCTTATTAAAATATAAGCTTCTTATGTATCCTAAAAAACGTAACCATATATCTAAGTATATTCCAAAATTTCCAACCCCCATTGTCTTGTACTCACTTCTAAACGAGTGTTACTTAAGCATAACCATACACTGCAAAGTAACTAATGGAATCACTAAATTGATTATCCTTCTAAAATCTGCCAAAAACCTAGGTGCCCTGTTTGATGCCCCTTATAGGGCATGGGGCCCACAACAGGCATTTGTTTGAACTCTCAAAGGGCCAGGAGACAGTCAGGACAGAATACGAATGGCCCGAATTGGGCAGATTGACCTAATTGGGGGTTGGGTTTGAGAATCCAGTCCGGTGTAGCATAAGGTGAAATCCCCACGCTGCCCTTGGTAAACTCACAAGACAAACACACTGCGCTTGTGGTATAATCCCAGTAATGACTAACCCTAATGCCTACGGCCTACATCTCCATTTCATCTTCTTTGAAAACTTCCAACCCCATCTCACACATCGACACATCGCACAACTGAGATCCTTGCCAGCGGTGAACCCTGAATCAGCGCCCCTTCTTTAGCAACCTGATATCAATGGTGAGTACCCACCCTTGTTGAAATGGAAGAAGAAAAAAGCATTGGCGAAGGGTGGCCTATAAGGAAATTTTGGTGCTGGAAGTTCATAATTGGTTTTGTTATGTAGTTTGCTATGGCCTGTTAATCGAAATCATTCAATGTAGTAATGGGTTGAAAGGGGACTAACAGTTGGCTTTTAGTATGTGGATTATCCTCATTTTGTATACTTTGAACACTCAGAATAGATGGTGCATGGAATCACAATTACTTGGCAAAATTGATATGTTTTACATATGAATATGAGAAGGCCAAAAAAAATTACAGAAGCCAACCAATCTGAAAAAAACGAAATATTATAAGAAGTGAACCCAACTTTCTTTCTTCTTCTTTTTATCATAACCTGACTTTCTAGAACAGGGTATTTTTCCATGCCCAGGGGATGAGAAGGGGTAAATTGGTACATGTTTACATTAATCACCTCACTCCACAACCAAAACAAACATGTTTATAACAACCCATACCTCCAATGCCAAGTAATTTATGAGACCAAACTACCAACTTCACTCTAATCCCTCCTCACTGTTAATCCCCTCAACCTAACCCCAAGGAGTTGACCTGTTTGTCTAAGTTAGGGTTTTCTCCCTCCTAAGATCTCGGTTTTGAAACCTCCCAGGTATTATCAACTCTTCGGCGCCAGTCTATACGGGACTTTGTCCCAACTTTAATTGGGCCCTTCGCTAGTAGACGGTGGTAATTGGTTGGTCTCCAAGATTAATTGAGGTGCACATTAGCTCATGGGTGGCCCAGCAATAAGTGAGCGAACCCACTCGGATTCAAAAAAGGTGCTAAATTTTTTACATTTTTCATCTGTAATTTGATTTTTCTTTGATATTGTCTGCACTGGATCAGTATTGCAAAATCAAAACGAATAAAATTCACTTAAATTTGTGAATAATTAGATAGCGTAGCTCAACAAAATAACACAAACCAGGCCCAATAAATTACTAACTATAAAATAGATAAATAAAAACTTCAGTTTATATCGAGTCTTATATCACAAAAATATTTTCCATACGCTTTTGTCAAAATCCCCCGGCCTTAGCTGGCCCGATCATTGAATATAAAAAAATCCCCTCAACCAATAACACATATCAAACGAGGTCCAGTGAGCATACCAGGGGTTTCACATGCATCTCATTAGTAAACCGTTCTAAGTCGTCTATAACTCATTTCGTTAACCTAAAAGCATTCAAATTGGTCAGTTCAAACCTGTACTTTCTTCATATCTACACCTACATATTGAAGCAAACAAACCTCACCAAACTACAAATTCAACCGAAGTCTTTCCGTCTAATACTTAACAAAACTACCTTAATAATGTCGACATGCGACAAAAACTAAATAGGAAAGTTCACGTGTCTCAAAGTACGAATAGCGATTGAATGTGGACTCTAAGTTGAACAGATTTGACTAGAGAGCAAGCTAAAAAAAATAGCAATCAAACAAAATCAATTTTCTTTTGCCTTACCATTGATGAGCTTCAAAAAGGCGATCTCCCCTTCTCTTCAACTCATCGGCGGCGGAGAACGGGACGGCGAGAACGGAGGCCCAGTGAGTCAGATCGGAGCGAATAGAGACTTGAAGGCCTTGGGAGAATCCAGAGAGGAGGAGTAATTTTGAGGAGTTCTTTTGCTTCGGTTAAAGCGTGTCCTTTGGTTCTCTCTCTAAGACATGAGTTTACACTTACGAAATCAGGTTTCGCGTATGTTTCTCTCACTATATTTGCGTCTGTTTCTCTCACCATATTTGCGTATCTTCCTCTAGAGAAACTTTTGTGTTCCGGCCGGGATACCATCACTCAGGTCCGTTTCTCATTTTCGGTCATTTTTCGATCACATTTTGATAATCGACTTTCGTTCATTTTGTAAAGTTTGATGAGAACCTTATTTATTCCGGAAAATGGCATTCATAGTACTTTATTTGATACATGATCAGAACACGTGAAAATTGCAAAAAATACAAAATTGGGTTTCGATTTAGTGTGTTTTTGACCCAATGTTGATTTTCTTCAATATTCACAGTATATTGATTATGTATCAAATAAAGTCCAATGATCATTGTTTTTATATGAATAAGGGTTTTCATTGAAATCTACAAAATTAACGGAGCCGATCATCAAAATATTATCTAAAAATGGCCAAAAAACGAGGAAGTAGACTGGAGGAATACCAAGCCCAGGGATACACAAAAGTTTCTCCTCTCTCTCTCTAGAGTTTTTTCTTTCTAATGTTCTGGATCAGCTGGGGATTTGGGGGTGCTGGTCAGGACAAGTTGGGGGCTCCACACACAAGGTTGGAGTAGTAATAATAAACGGCTCTACTCTAAAGACAATTAGACAGGCTGATTAGAACAGGACTCACTCCCGCGGTTAATTACAGGATTACCCTCATGGACGTTACTGCTTTACTGGACGATTTAATCAGCTATAAATTCGGTCACATGGAAAAAAATTCAATTGTTAAAGGGTCAAATTAGAAAAGAGAAAGTTTAACAGACAGGGTTAAATATCCTGATGCACTTGACTTGACTAATAATCTGCTCAATAGCATGAAAAAGCTTTCTTATCCATCTCAGGTTTGGAAATCTTTCCTTTTTTCAGATCGGATACGGCCTTACGGCCCAAGAAAGAGGATAGAAAATCTTCGTGAAATTCAATTAACGGTCTAGAATTCTTTTTTGGAATAATTTTTTTAAATCTAAACCGTTGATTGGATTTTTTGATAATTTCATAGATAGAGTGTCTTGGTCCGTATAATTCCTGTGGTTTTTTTTTTTTCGTAAGAGAGTACAACTCCATGATGGTTCTACTCGCTGTTTAATTGGTTTTGTTTGATATACATGTAAATGTAAATAAAGTATATTATGTGAGGTATGAAGTGAAATACTAAAGGAGAGACAGGGCAAGTTTGTAATTTAACAGAAGTTTGAAGTGAAAATTTAAGCTGAAACTGGGGAAATGTTTTCGTGCGTCATTACGATCGGACACTCGCCGACCTTTTTGCTGGCGCATAAAACATTTTACCTATATTTTTGGGAGACAACGCTAGTGTGTAAGTGGACTTCGGGTTGGTGCTGTGCAATAGTGTGCGCACTATCGTATTACATATCTCTGAGCCGTCGGATCGTGCATTCAATGGCTCGGATCTCATCTCGGCAATCAACGATTGAAAGTCGTTTATTGCCAAGATGAGAGCATAGCCATCGGATGCACTATCTGACGGCTCAGAGGTGCGCGACTCGATGCTGTTCACTGCACAGCATTATCCTCCAATTCAGTGTGTAAAGCACTTAGACCATCTTATATATCTAATGTACTAAGAATTTTTTTGGATTGATAATCAAATATTCGGACCAATTCGACTAATTATTTGAGATCAATCTCACCGTATTTTAGCGTAAACCGTATACTAATGTACAATTCTTTCGGACCCATTTAATAAAGCAATAACAGCTCTGTGTACTACTGTACAATTCTTTTTCCAAAAATGCTAAAGAAATGTGCACATACTTGTATGGACCACACACATTATTGCTCACTATAAATAAATAGAGTACTAAAAAATGTACTATCACCGGCCTGCGCTTGGATCCTGTACGAATAATCTGAACCGTTCATAAATATTAACATAAACTTTCAAATGGCCTTGCAAAAAGTCAGCCTTTAGATGTGTGTAAGTGATTCATCCGATCTTGAATTTTGAAACATGATGGTGCCTTATGATAATGCAAGTAACTTCTCGTCTGCTTGTGCAGATTTTTCCAAAAACAAATACACTCCCTCCATCCCCAATTTTGTAGAGTCCGTGCATTTTTCAATTGTTAATACAACGGTGCTACCCACACAATAATAATATATAGATTTGATGTGAGGCCCACTACGGGTCCCACACAAACGATCCGAACTGTTGTTCATTATATGTAAAACATTTTTTAAAGGGTTTTCTCAAAAAATCAGCTCAATACAATAGCTTTAGATGCTCGATTCAATCATTTAATTTTTCATTTGAGAATATATTCTACATTTAATGAACGATTCAGATCGTTTGTGTGGGACCCGTAGTGGGCTCCACTACGGGCTCCACAACAGATGTGTGTACAATATGTGTCTAAAAAGTTTGTGTCAACAAACTTTCCGTTGCTTTTATAAGTTATATCTTATAATCTATAATATTTTAGGTGATTTTGAAAATTTTGCTTAAAGGCAAATCCTGATATGCATGAACGAACTGCTCAACCACCAAATGTATCCCAAGTAGCTGCCATATGGATTGAAGATGAGGATGCAGCAGAACTGCAGGAGCGCAGTATAATTGTGCAAAAACATGATGGTCATAGCAAGCGTGTTAGCTATTACTATGGTTGCTATGATTCCCTTCAGTATCCACTTCTTTTCCCACTCGGTGAACCTGGATGGCATCAAGGCATTAAAAAAATCAAGGCCAACATTACAGACCATATTTGTTCAAGTCATAGCCAAATTTCTCCGGTTCAGTCACTAACAGCAGACGATTTGCTTGCCAATGAAGCAGCAGGTAACAAATTCTTTGCTTTCTTATTTGAAATCCGATGTCTTCCTCATATTATACTTCAAAAATCTTTATCTGCTCTCATATCATTTTTTTATTCAGTGCATGCAGCAAAATCAGACAAAACATCGATGGTATCTGCTCGCGAATTTTATGCGTATCGATTCCAAATCAGACCAAACACAACCTCCATACTGTTGCAGTGCGGCCGCTTGCTCCAGCAATTTGCTTTTGATATGTACGTTAAAATCGAAACAACTAGATTGGACTACTTCAGAAATAGGCAGCACGAAATCAGGGCTGATCTATATCAAGGAATTGTTGACTGCGTCAATAATGGCGAATCTGATGGTTCAAAGGTTGGCACACGCATTGTTCTTCCGGCCACTTTCACAGGAGGTCCAAGACATATGCGGAAACGATATCTAGATGCAATGACCCTTGTTCAAAGATACAGCAAACCTGACTTATTTCTAACCATGACATGCAATCCAAACTGACCAGAGATCAGAGCAGAGTTAAAGCAACATGAAGAAGTACAGAACACGCCAGATTTACTGTCAAGAATATTTCGAAGTAAATTTCAATATTTATGCAAACAAGTTGTCAAAAAAGAGCTCTTTGGCCCGGTAGCAGCCTATACATTTGCAACTGAATTCCAAAAGCGAGGACTGCCACATGTACATATGCTAATAGTGCTTAAAGGTGGCTACAAAATAAGCACTGTTGACCAGGTTGATTCTTTCATTTGAGCTGAAATACCAAACAAAAATCAGCACCCACATTTGTATGCGATGGTCCTTAAGCATATGCTTCATGGACCTTGTGGACAATTGAATCTCCAAAATGCATGTATGCACAATAATAAGTGCAAAAACCACTATCCAAAAAATTACTGTGCAGAAACTACCATATGTCCAGATGGCTATCCAATATACAGAAGGCGACCAAATGGTGAAGAAGCAACAATACGTGGCCATAGGCTGGACAATAGATGGGTCGTGCCATATAATCCCACTCTCCTGGCTATGTTTGACTGCCACATCAACATTGAGGTTTGCTCTACCGTCAAAGCAGTCAAATATTTATACAAATACATCTACAAAGGGTATGATAAAATTATGTACCGTTTAGCCACCACAGATGAAGCACAGGGCATAGATGAAATCAAGCAATTCCAAGATGCAAGATGGATTTCCCCACCAGAAGCAATGTGGAGAATCTACCGACTACCTCTGTACGAGATGCAACCAGCTGTTATAACTCTACAACTGCACCTAGAAGATCGCCAACCAATCAACTTCAACGACAACACTAATCTACGAAATATAGCAGGAAATACATTCATGCAACGGACAATGCTTACCCAGTTCTTTTGGATGAATGCCAATGATAAAAGAGCAAAGCACCGAAAACTACTGTACCAAAATTTTCCCGAAGAATATGTATGGGACAGCCAAACAAGAGCATGGCATGAACGGCAACAAAAAGAGGTCATTGGCAGAATCGCAACTGCAAATCCAAAAGAAGGAGAAAGATATTATTTAAGGCTTCTGCTAGGTCATGTTCCTGGTCCAACTTCTTATGCTTACCTACCAACTGTCCAACAAGTAACATACAATTCCTTCAATGAAGCAGCCATAGCTCATGGCTTACTGGAAACTGATGATAGTAGCGAAAAGTGTATGGAAGAAGCATGCGCATATCGAATGCCGATATCACTGAGGCAATTGTTCTGCACCATTCTTGTCTATTGTGCTCCAACCAATCCAACTGAGTTACTCTTCAAGTTCGAAGATGATATGACAGAGGATTATATTTCACTACAGAAACTGACAAAACAAGAGGCACGCCAGCAGCTTCTTCAAGCCATAAATTCAGAATTAGAGTCGATGGGTAAAAATTTGCAGGACTTTTTTATCACACCTTCTTGATTCACCAATAGACCACCGCTCAATTTGCCGCGAGCTCGATGATGAAACAGATCTTCCCATTTCTGAGGAAGACATGCAAAGCCCAGCTCTCCTCAATACTGAACAAAGAATGGCATATGACGAAATATTAGACGCAGTTTTTACCAATAAATCCAAATGTTTCTTCATTGATGGACCAGGAGGAACAGGTAAACATTCTTGTATCGAGCAATACTTGCACAGGTTCGCTCACAGGCAATTTAACATTCTTGTATCGAGCAATACTTGCACAGGTTCGCTCACAGCGAAAAATTGTCTTGGCAACTGCCAGCTCCGGAGTAGCAGCATCAATATTACCGAATGGACGCACAGCTCATTCTCGGTTCAAAATTCCCATCACTAAAGAAAACAAGCTTTGCTGCAAAGTAGGAAAGCAAACTGGTTTAGCCACTCTTTTGAGACAAACGGCACTTGTTATCTGGGATGAAGCATCGATGGCAAACAAAGAATCAATCGAAGCACTAGACAGCCTCCTCAGAGATATAACAGACAATGACACTTTATTTGGAGGAAAAGTGGTCGTTTTGGGAGGTGATTTTCGACAGGTACTGCCAGTAATACCAAAAGGATCGCGTGAAGATTGCATAAATGCAAGTTTAGTAAGATCCCACATTTGGCCAATGCTCACAAAAATCAAATTAAAGCAAAATATGCGCGCTAGGACTGATGCTGCATTCAGCACATACATTCTCCGGATTGGCAATGGCTTTGAACCAGAAGACCATGCTGGACAAATCAGATTGCCCTCCTTCCTAGCTCTGCAATCAACAAAAGCAACACCAGCATTGGATCAGCTTATTGAATTTGTCTTCCCAACCATTTCAACAAGTGAGTTCAAACAGATTTCATTATCCAATTCTGCAATCTTGACGCCCAAAAATGATGCAGTCGATGAGATTAATGAACTAATTACAGCTAAATTCCCTGGACAAGATCAGCTCTACTTAAGTTTTGATCAAACAACCAATAAAGCTCAAGAAGGACTGTACATTGACTTCATCAACTCTCTCGTTCCACCAGGCATGCCAGCACATAAGCTACTCTTAAAGAAAAATATTCCAGTTCTGTTGCTGAGGAATATTAACCCATCCAAGGGACTGTGCAACGGCACAAGGCTAATATGCAAGGAATTTGCCAAACACATCATCACTGCTGAAATAACTAGTGGTGAAAAGAAGGGAACCACAGTTTTCATACCAAGAATCCCGCTACAGCCAAGTGATCCCCAACAGTACCCAGTTGAATTCACCCGTCGCCAATTCCCTATTAGGCCATGTTTTGCTATGACAATCAACAAAGCCCAGGGGCAGACCCTGACCACTGTTGGCGTTTACTTACCGGAGCCAGTTTTCTCTCATGGTCAACTTTATGTGGCATTATCTCGGGCAACAACAGCAGAAAAAGTACAAGTGCATATAAAACATTCAGAAAATGATCCATCAAATTACTGCTGCACAAAGAACATTGTATATAAAGAGCTTCTTCAAGAAGCTAACTGCTCATAACCTCAAAATTATCTTCATATGCTACACACATATTACCTACTAAAACTCAAACCACTCAGGTATATGCCTTATTATCCATTAACTCGAATACAAAACTTGATCGCAAAAACAAAGCAAAACATTCAGCATATGCACATGATATCACCCATATATTATTTCTCCAATCGTACTAACAACTGTTTGTTGCAGGTTACAATGGCGAAAAATATCCTGCCGTTAAAAGACATCAACCTTGATTCGAAAAACTACACAATCCAGGCAATCATTGTTGAAAAAGCAATCCCAAAGAAATCAGCAAAGAGTGGTTCGCAATACCAACGCTTTGTTCTCCAAGACATAGAGGTAATCCATCAAATAACTCATTGTCTATGATGCTATTCACTGACAGGCACATCTATGTTAAACTCACTTACAAAAAACATTCACCGCACCACAGGGAACAAAAATCCAGGCAACAGTTTTTGGGAACAACATTCGCATATTTGAGAACACACTTAAGCTGTTCCATACATATTCAATAACCAATGCCGGCGTTGATACTACACCTGAGGAATTCCGTTTCCTTGAGCAAAGGTGCCAACTGAATATCAATGCACGTACGCCAGTTGAAGAAATCAAAGTTGATAGTCTCACAATGAGGTCAATCAAGTTCAACTTCACTCCAATTGCTATGCTTGGCGAAATCAATCCTCCGAATTCCACTTTAGGTTACTTCTTCTCCCTTCATGAACTTCATTTCAATTACAGAAGCAACCTAACAAATTCATCTCCTGTTTTCCAGATGTCATATTTGCTATTTTAGAGGTTGGAGAACGCAAGCCAGCTAACAACTCATATGTTACAGATATCAGGATCATAGATCAAAGGTACAGGCAAATCCAACTAACTGATTAGCCACATTCATTTGCTTAATCATAACTAACCTATGCAAATTAAATTCATCTTGCAAGCTTACAACCAACAATCATATCCATGTGGGACCACTTTAGTGAATATGAAGCTCCAGCAATGGCAAGTTTGAAAGGCACCTATCCAGTTGCAATTGGCCTTAGACTCAAAACATCAACATACTATGGTAAATACTTATTTGCATTATCCGCGTAATTTCGATTCACTTAGTGTGTGCCAAACAGTTATGATACTCATCTTCGACAGGTACTACGCTTGCCACCCAACGCACCTCTGGATTCATCCTTAATCCCCTGACAGCAGAAGCAACAGCACTTCAATCATGGTAACTCACCACCACAGTTCAAAAGAAATTCTTGCTCTAAAAAAACAATTAACTTACGAAATTCCATTTTCTACAGGTGCATTGCTAACACCAACAAAATTAAACAGCTACCGTCAATGGCAACGATGAAACCACTCATACTTGCATCAGCGACAAGTTCATCAAATGATCCAGTCAAGATTATAAACCTCCCTACATCGGTAGAGAAGGTATTGTTAAACTGAAAAAAAATTATCTCCCCATCTGCGTGATTATCTAAACATCCCAATCAATAGTTTAATTTCCACTCTTACTTTAGGCTCTATTGCTAACATTATGGCACAATTACAGACCCAGCTCATAAATATCCAAGGCATCGCAAGGGTAGTTAATTTCAACCAACGCTTTTACTATTTAGCATGCTCACTATGCAACAAAGCATCAAATGCTTATCAAAATGAAGACCTTTGGTGCAACTATTGCGCAAAAAAAGTGCCACCATTGATACGGTATCGTTTCTTTCTTCCTCTTACACTATACTGTGCACAAAAATTATTCAACCCAACTGACGCCACAACCAAATTACAGGATTAAATTTAATATTGAAATCGAAGATTCAACAGGAACAATTGAGGCTGCAGTCTTTCCTGAAATCGCTGAAATGATCTATGGTATCACTGGAGCCAACATAACATCAACCGCACCCGGGGTATGCTAATCATTCCTATTTTTATTCAAGAAATGGCACACAGAGTAAAATACCACAGGCAAATAATATTTCATTGCAATTAACAGGAATCACTCCCAAACGAGCTCCTGTGTACGCTGAATGAGCCAAAGAGTAGCAGCATCACACTTAAGGCATACATGTACACCTACGCTGGAATTAGTCAACTCAAGTTCACTGTTCATTCAATGTCCCCCAGAAACACATCAGGCCAACTCGTGACCACTGCACAAACGCCTGCTCTCCCTCCCCCCACACCAGCCAAAAAAGAAAAAGCAAGCGCGCCATCAGCATCTGAAGATCCAACCGAAAGCAATCCAGCCAAAAAAAAGAAACTCGACAGCAATGAACAAACCTGATCTCGTTTAGCCAAGGCAATTTACATCTGCTTTTGAACCATGTGCATGTACCCAACTACTTTTGCCCCGGTTCATCTAATCTTCCTTCAGTGTGTCTATTTTGCTTCCATGGCTTTTGAACTTCTGTACATATTTAGTCCAGCCACTTTTTGGACCTAAGATTTCCTGTTGACTTAGTTATATTATCCTGTAAAATTATCCTAACGGCTATGCTTGCCACTAGACTCAAACTTTAGACTTTGTTTAAACTTCCTGTAAATATAATCCTTGTGTTTCGTATGCCAATACTTGTTAGCATTTCTGATGAGTGAGTGATCTCATACCTAAATGCTTATTCAGAATGAATGCTTAGCTCAGCCTTTTTTGCTACTGTGATTACGTTCAAAAGTTTAGGGTCGTAATTGCTTGGCGAAGTAAGATGCGTGTGTATGCTTCCCTATGCACGTATTTGTGATATGCACAGCATTCCTATTGCTGAACTTACTCTACGTAGAAGCCGCACACTAGAAATATCAAATTCTTGGCACCAAAAGAGATGGCACCACAGCCTTTCTATTTCAATTGTATACACCATTATCATTCAGTAGCAAAACTTTCACAATCAGGTAATTTCTCAGCAAATTGGGAATATCAAATAGTTTTGTCTTCTCAGAAATTCTTTTCGTCATGCAATATACAAACTTACTCTTTTTCTCCCTATCTTTTGGCAGTAGTGCCATCTGCGTTCAATGTTAGATCACTTCAAACTGCTCTCCACTTGCTTCAGTTTCTATATACAGTCAATGAAAACAAATCTATCACATCCTCCTGCAGTTACAGACTGCTCATATGTATCCTGCCACATTAAACCAAAACAAATGCTGGTGAAATGGTTTCCAACGCCAATTCTCCTTGTTAATATCGAGGTCACTATTTTTAAACCTCTATTTCAATCATTGTTGCTTCACTTCTCATAAACTTTCCCCTTCTTTAGTTGCTATCAGCATTTCCTCTGCTCTTGTTCTGCTGTTATTAGTATGCATGGTTTACTTTCTAAGCACTTTTCAACAATATATACATAGCTACCGTAAACACCATTAATAACTCTTCTGCTTCCATTCCTTCGTTTCCACCTTCGCCATAAAAAACAACACTAATCTTTGCCCATAAACAAAGTAATATATCCTCCTCAATGGGCACATAATATTCGTGCTTTGCACGTGGCCGAACCTAGTTATTCCATAAGTAGAGGAATGCTCCTCCCTCTCACAAAAGGTCTTTGTGTTTGTGAGAGGGAGGAGCATTGCTCCCGAGGCACAAAATAAATTAGATATCATAGAACTATCAAATAGAGTAGACAAATCCAAGATAACTCAACTGTTCATATTTTTTTTTCCAGATTACATTAACAGAATCTCATGATACATGACACTAAAGACTACTACAGAAAGATAAGCACAAGATAAAATCAGTTCGGAACCGAACAATTTTCCTAGATACATTATCAGTAAATGCTGAGAAGAAAACGAGAACCAATTCCGAAATGAAAACAGAATCTTCAACATCATCCAAAACAAGATAGATTACATCAATCACGAATAATCAGACAACGATATGCTCTTATCATCCGACACGCTAGCAAGTCGCCCGGCTCGCACGCCAGTCCCACTGGGCGGCCGAAATGCCACCGCCCAGACCTGATCCGTATGGTTGGTCAGCGACTGCAAAGCCGTTCTCATTTTAAGATCCCACAGCTTCACTGTCTTGTCACTTGAGCCTGTCGCAATTGCCGCCCCATCTGGACTCACATCAACACTCAAGACCCAGCTAGCGTGACCTGACATAGCATTAATCAAGCTCTTTCCCTCTGCGTCGTACATGTGAACGTGGGCATCGTCGGAGCCCGAAAAGAGGACTCGCGCATCGACAGGCGAGTACACAAGAGAACGGACAGGCATGAAGTGGCCTTCTAAATGGTGGAGGAATTTGGCGCGAGGAACGTCGAAGATAGAGATGGTGCCATCCATTGAGCCACAAGCTAGTTGTTTTCCATCTGGACTCC
>CM033791.1:36960279-36985279 GCA_019656835.1 Rhododendron ovatum
ACGCGACTGAGAGGACAAACTTCTTGTTCCCGCTTTTGTCAGAGGGCTTTAACCCTTCCGGGCGAGGGATGGATAAGGAGGCAATCAGCCTCCATTCGGCTGTGTCCCACAGTTTGACGGATGCACTGCCACCACCAGCTACTGCTAGAGTGGTTCCCTGAAAACATAAAACATTGGGGGTAAGCTGCCAAAAGAACAACTATTTTTACGCAAGTGAAAATCTTGATCAACTCTAACCATGCATGCTAAGCCAACGATTTGGCGGCCAAATATATTATAAGGAAGCAAATAAACAAAGACAGATTATGGAGGCTTCAAAGTTCAAAGGGCAAACTAGATCTGAACTTGCAAGCCACTGAACATGGGTAATATTATCATTATGTCAAACATAGGCCAACCAGGCCGGGTATGAGCGTATGGTCCACATTGCTCCACCGTGTTGTCAACTTGAGTTAATAAGATATTGGGTCTTGAAAGTGAGATCTTGTACAGTTTACAACACAAACATAACCCAACCCCCCCCCCACCCAAAAAAAAAAAAAGGCTCCTATGCTGGAAAAATATGAGCTGGTTCCTAGAAGCCACACAAAACAAAATCAGAGTAAACAAAAATGGAAACAACAGTGGTAATTAAATGTCAGTGTCTGGCAGTCTGCACAGTTGAAGGGAACAACAAGAACTGTTATTTCTCTCAATGAGTGCCCTACTAGAAAACTCTGATAAGTTTATACCAGAACATGCAATCAAATGTAACTATCTAACTCACTAACTACCAGACCATCACCACAGCTTGAAGAAGCCCGACCTGATAAATGAAATTTCTAGACAAATACCAGCCGGAGCTAATATTTGGTTGGGCTTGAGTTGCTCAAAATACATCAGAATCCCAATCCCCGACCCATTCTGTGTATACTGACAATCCAAAAGTAAAGGACAGAGATTCAAAGACAGCAAAAGAAAAGTGATGAAAAGGGAAAAACGATAATTGAAGATCACTGCTGAGCAGACGTATGTCCTAGTACCACACTCGGGCTGCTGTGCACATGACTATGGAGAAAAATGATGAAAGAATGCGAGCATACACAACAACAAAACAGAGATGAATCTTCTTTTTTAGAGCCTGCTGTGGTTTTTTGCAAGAAATGAAGCTGGAGTTTGGCTGCTGGTAGCGAGAGGAAGAGGGTAGAAACATGGAAATAATTAGGTTCACAAAGGGCTTAGTGATTGCATGTGGCATGTTCAAACATCTTATGTAACTCACTCTTGAGCAGCCAGCTTGTCTTTCTAATCTTCCTATATCCCCATGCACATGAGAGTCTGACGCAATGCAATTAGTCCTCTTTCCATAAAGCTCAACAACAAGAACAAGAATTTGGTCACTGTGTTCACCTACAAATTACGATGCCTAATAACACAGGGCATGAAAACCTGACAAATACAATACTCGCGACCTCTAGAAAGAAATTGAACTCATGGAAGCAAATTAATTAGTATCACAGGCCTAACTTATGTTCAGGCACAAGTGTCCCATATCAGATGTTCAGGCACAAGTGTCCCATATCGGGAGGAGGAGGAAGAACCATGAATTTGTACAAGATTAACAAAGCAGAAGATCTTCCTCAACCAAGGTTTACACGAAATATCTGTGTCATAACTGTTCTTTAGCGCACAATTCATGTTCCTCTACCAACATTTACATGGCATACTACCGTCTTCACAGTTCACTTACTCACAATTCAATGTCCAGCTAGGTCAAAACCTAGTTACCTTGAATCGGAGGTCTTGCAGCACCAATATTCCTCCACAGTAAATGTTTCGATGCACTCAAGTTTGCAAACTTTTTGGCAATAAGATCTAGAAAATGCAAATATTCAAGTAATAAAGCACACCCCCAGGGTGAATTGGTAAATCATTGATCCAACTGTTGATATCAAAATACCAACACCATTTTCCCATCAACCAAACACAAGAGATGATCTTTCGAAATTCCAAGTCATCACATCTAAAAAAGGTAAAACCAAAGGACAATCCAAATTAAGGATGTAACCAAAACTTCAATAGATACAGTCATACAGATGCTAAATTTCTCTACAAGTAAATCCCAAGAGGTTGGCCTGGGACAAGGATTGCTAAACGAATCAACCTACTCGAATTCGAGCTCGCGTTCTCTTGCTAAACGTTTGTTCGAGATCAAATTTATTACCTAAAGAGACCAAGCTTGAACATGAAGGTACTTACCAAACAAAAGCACACTTGAACATGAAGGTTTCAAACCAAGTCGAACAAGCTACTACTTGGCTCGTTCACTTATGATATCTAAAAAATTCAAACTACTTGAGATTGCCACTGGTTTGGCTTTCGCTTTCGGCTTGATTAAAGCTTATTTGAGTTCAGCTCGTCTCATAAACAAGCTAAGCTTGAACATATTTTTTGAAGCTTGTCAAGTTTCTAAACCAAGCTTGACCAATCAATTGCTTGGCTTGTTTCTCACCCATCCCAGGGACCTAGGGTTTGCTCCAGGTTCAAAACCTCCCGGTGCCATCAACTCATTTGGGACCATAGGGACTTTGTCCCGATTTAATTGGTTCCCCGCGAAGTTGATGGTGGGATTGTCCCCAGGATTAGTCGAGGTCCGCTAGTGGACGGTGGGATTGTCTCCACGATTAGATTAGTCGAGTCGCGCCTAAGCTGGCACGGTTTACTTCACTTATCAACAACGAAACTGTTATACATCTAGGTTTGCAAACATATACTCGAGTTTAGGCATTGAATTACCTTGGGGTCGAACTGCATTTGCCAGACTTCAGAGGGCGGGGCCTCGAGCGTGGCGATGGTGTTGTTGTGGTCGACGTCGAAGACGCGCACGAAGCTGTCGAGGGAGGCGGAGGCGGCGATGACGCCGGATGGATGGGCGGCGACGGAGACGACCCCGAGGCAGTGCCCGGTGTTGGTGGCGACGCAGGTGAGCTCGTCGGAGCTCCAAAGCCTCACCGTCTCGTCTAGCGACCCCGTCAGTAGGAGCGGCGGCCGCTCGTCGGTGGCTGGGACCCACGTCGCTGCCCATACTGAGTCGTCGTGGGCGTTTTCGACCGATTTTAGTCCGGCGAGCTTCATTGGGTGCGGTGCGAGTGGCAAAACCCTAGAGAGAGAGAGAGAGAGAGAGAGAGAGAAGGAAAGGTTTTGTTGAAGCTCTGCGACCTTTTTTTTCCCTGGAGACTGGAGTAAGCTGGAGGCGGATTTTGCGGTTTCAAAAGTGGTGCCCTTGTGGTTTGCTATTTGCGTTTGTATCCCCACCCTTCGTTTATTTATTTCATTCCACCCCTTTCTCTCTTTGAGTTGTACTACCTCCACCCCACATGCACACCCATATTATACACGTCCACACACACCAATATGTGGGCTCCACACCGTCTCTCTCTTCCTATCGGAAAGAAAATTTGCCTGTTTTTTTTCCCCAAAAAATCCATGAACTGTAGTAAATTTTTTAAGGTTATCTTTGATGTAAAATTACATTCGCCCAGTATTATCTTTATGTAAAATTACATTCGCCCAGTATTATCTTCACTTGACGAGCAAAAAAATAAAAAAAAAATTATCTCCTCTTGAAAACTTATTTTTTTTTCAATTTTTTTTGATCAATTAATAGAAAGATCATTTTACATAGATATTATGAAATACAAAATACAAACTCAAAACCCTACATCAATTGCGGAAAGTTCATGAGATAACTAAGTCCATCAATTCAATCAATATAAGAAAGCCCATTATATAAGGTATAAACAAAGAAAGAAAGGAAAAACCTTCTAAGGGAGAACACCCACACGCAGATGGGAGACTCGAACTCCTGACCTCCTAGTGAGATGCAAAAATCCTAACCAACTGAACTAGGCCCAGTTGACTCTTTACCAATTTGTTGAAGCTCGAGTAAATTGATCCTAGCAGTTGATTGTGTATATTTGGTATACTTTGTATATTTTTGGGCATTTTGTCACAGAGCACTTGCTTTTGATAATCCAAAACAAGAGTTCGAGAACGACTAAACCGTAACAATCCTCTGTGAACGTTGTCAAAAGAGCCGCTCTCTGAAAATTTAACGTAGCTACTGACCGTAATTAACAATTCTCTGTGAACGTTATCAAAGGAGCCACTCTCGGCAAATTTAGACTCGATTACAATACCCAAGGGAGCTCGAATGTTGGTCGATAGCATGTCTTCAAGTATTTCTAAAGCACAAGGAAAACTCCCCGCACGTATCGTTCCGCAAACAAAGACGTTTGGAGTGCCTTTACGTTCCTCAGAATAGGTTTCGCTATAACCGTTTCATGCTGATTACAGCAGTAAACGGCGGAAAAAAAGATAGTTACCCACCCTAATGAGTCACAGATCATAAACTGTAAGAAGAAACTCTCTACAATCCCCCCGTCAAATGAAACAGTTTCCATATTTTCCATCTGTGTACACATCTCCTGACCCCCGGGAGAGGGCATTTCTTGTTCACAACAAAAAATACAATAAAATGTGTATATAGGTATTTTCAATTGTTATAAACATCTTTAATTCACACGTTCTGTACTGAAAATTCTTGTACGAAGCACCTCACTCTCCCAATTCAACTTGCCTTTTGCCTTCATGTATGGGCACAGGGGTGTGAAGATGAGGGCGAATTCTTGAGAGACAGACAGGCTAGAATAGAAGAACCATTGCGGCGATCAACAATATAACTGTACATGCCATTGCCTGCAACAAACAGCCAATTTGTTATTGTAACTAATGTTTCTACAAGAAAGTCGAAAACAAAGCAAAAGAATAATCCGATAGTAGTTCTTCTGGATGCTTTCTCAGTTTAGAGAGAGAGAGAGCAACTAAAGTTTATACCAACTTGAGTCAAAAGCAAGGCAGAAGTTTTATTTTTTCATTAAAAACCAAGAGAACACATAGATATACAACTTTCTAACTGGTTGCTTCTCAATTGAGATACATGTGCGTATACAGAGAGAGAGAGAGAGAGAGAGAGAGAGAGAGAGAGAGAACTTACACATACTGCGGAAGCAGCAAGGCCAGCCCGTTCTCTGGGGTCCTTTCTGTAGTAGTTTCCGAAGTAAAGAATTGTGGCATAGTACCACATAAGTGGGAATGCAAAGCCTACCAGAAAACTGAAAACAAAAGACACATCCATTAGGTAAGGGAAAATGGAGACGATGGAAGAAGGAATGGAGAATACTCACGAAAACCATCCTATCCCACAACCGAAGCAAGGAAGGGGCTTATCCAAAGTCCCTGGCTGGAAGTCCTCTGCATCTCTAATAAGGGTATACTTGCCTTTTTCAGGGTCTGCAGTGTTTCTTGCTTGTGCTGCCAGCACAAAAAATAGTTCAGTATTGTGAGCATTTGCTTGTAAAAAAGATCAGAATCTGTAACAGTTCTCCTGTAACAAAAGGCAGCATAACATGTATCAAAAAAATAATGTGTCATCACCGCCGCAACTCGTTTTAGTTCAGGTAAAAGGCATCGGAGTAAAGCTGAAGCTTGACTAGTATGCAACCAGAGAAACATTGTCTTTGTTAATGTAAGCTTATATTAAAAAAAAAAAAAAAAAAGGCACTGATTTTGTAGGAGTAGAACTACAATAATATTGACAAGGTGATGAAGTATGATGAAAACAAAATCATGAAGAATGAAAGGGGAGTGTTCCAGAAGTTAGTGGTTAAATGTTTAGACCCAGTTCCAATTAAAAAAATCCACTAAGAACACCAACAGAACCATAAACACAAGTGGTTGGACAAACTTTGTTCAGGCATCACATAAGCAAATAAGGGGATGTACATGGAAATGTCTGACTTACGATTGGATGAAACCAAGCACAATGCAGTTGCAGGGTAAGCATAACGATGTGTGAAACAGTACTAATCACATCCAAACAGGATTACTACCTTTAAACAGTGAATGGTGTCGTGCTGAAGGTCTCAAAAGATCAAAGGGTTTATCAGAAACTGATTTCACCAATTCAACATCTCTCAAACCATGTGCCTCCGTAGCATCTGTGACATGAAGAAGGTCCAATTTATTGTCATTAGGAGGTAAGAGGCTATTTCTTACTTGTCTTTTCCCCTTGTTTTCCCTTACCCTCCTTCCCACAAATCCAAATGCATAAGTTATCTAACAAAGATAAGCAAATGCAAGAATCAATTCACTGTGGAATTTTGAATGTAGAATGAAATGTTACACAACATTTGCAATATCTGCAAATGGGTAAGAAATTAAAAAAAAAAATCCAATAATGGGATGCACATACATTCTTAGAAGGTTTACCAATGGAGCTAGCCTAGTGGCCAGGGCTTGGCACTTCTCTTCAGTAGGTCTGAGGTTAGAAGGGATGGATCAATAGTTAATATTCCTTCTTCCCCTCTGAAGTTGTTACCCCAGGACATAGGCCAGATAATAACCCGGTATCTGTGGGACGGGAACTACATGTAACTAGGAAATAAGTGGGTTCACAGTAATTCAGGACACCCTCTTCCGCTAAAAAAATCTCGGAAGGAATCTAGCAGGTTCAGAGTTATTGCCTAAGTGCAAATCCAAACTCTGTGGCTCATCCACGGCAAATGTAATTGAGGACACCCTCTTCAGCTTTAAAAAAAATCTTGGAAGGTAACTGGCGGATTCATAGTTATTGCCTAACCGCAAATCCTAACTCAATCACAGCAACTACTGGATTTAAATCACAATGCTTTGTCTTTCAGGCCATAACTGAAAGGAATCCAAAGATCAACATGAATCTTTAAAAGATCTATCATGGCATTCTTTGTTAGGTGTTTTCATTTGCTTTCTCAATTGATATTGGTTCATTAAAAAATGAGTTAAGTACCAATTTAGTTAAAAATACTGCATCATAGCTTGAAAATAGACAGTTAGTAGTTGCTCAAAGTAACAAGGTGGAGAGCAGAATAATCAAATATGGAAGAGAACTTACAACTTACAAGCTCCTTTTTGTTCTCTCTCTCTACTAGTGGTTGGTTGAGAGAATATTCAGGTAGCTTGTCTACACAAGAATGCAGGACCAACTTTAGTTTAGTGTCAACGTGTAAGATAATTCAACATTTACCTTTATAAATTAGCACAAAATCACCTAGCTAATGTTTTTCTTTCGATGTTTGCAACCAAAGAGTTTCTCATCCTCACAGAACGAAAGAGTTTCTCTTTCTCACAGATATTCACAAAAGCACAACCAATTAACCAGATTAGTGGAAAGGTAGTTCGACATTGGGGCAAAGAATTGTAGGAACTAATAATCTTGCTAATATATACTTTCTGAATTTTCTGGTCTTAATGCTTGTTATATGTGTATTGTATAGCTCACGCTCGTTGATAACCAGAGGTGCCAGCAAGAGAAGAAGAAGCGGGTAAAGGAATTGAAAAAAAAAATCTTCTTTGAGCACAAAACTATCAATGATGAAAATGGAAATAAGTTGATTACTTGGTTCCATGTGGACTATTACTGAGACGCCCGGAAGATCAAGGTTTCAGCTACACAACCACCCTCCAAACTACCTGCTTCACATAATCAAAAAGAGGACTTCAAATTTTGCATCACATCAACTACTCAATCCAGATCTTATCTAGGTATGTACTACACTTGCACAACTGAACTGACAAGGGAGTTGAACCACTGAAATTAGGCTACAGCCTACGACTGTCATGACATGATGCGTCTAAAGCTTATGCTTAAAAAGGAATCACAAATGTGTTTTGGCACTACCAGGGAACTACATTTTCATAGTTCCAACAGCGTAGCTTCTTAACAGTGCTTTAAATTGAGGAGTATCAGTAATTGGTTCTCTATTCAGTTCCTTAGCTCATTCAATAAGCCAGTAAATCCCACTTGATTATTATTGAACCAAAAGCACAAGAATCAATTTCCAAGTACATGCTCCACCACTACCAGGGAGCAACATATTCATTGTTCAACTGCATAGCTGCTTAACAGTGCTTTCACTTCAGGAGAATCAAATAAGTGTTTTTCTTTTTGGTACACATTTACTCAAACGACAAGCCAGTAAATGAGCAAATGCTTCCGCTCAATTTCAATTGATCATAGACCAAAAACCCAAGTGTATTTTTCCATATATACGCTCCACCACTGCCCGCCTTGTACTGTTTTCAACAACAGATCAGTCAATATCACAGAAATATCCATCATTTTGCTGTCCAGACTACCCACACAAAATGAATACGAATAAGTGTTCCTATTTCATCATCCTTCTCCTTTTAAGGGGCACTTTTTTCATCTGAAAGGTCATGTAAACCATATCACAATCTCGTAAGTAGTTTAATTTAGGAATTAGGTCAGAATTGATTGATTACAAAGACAATAAACTGAAATCGATTCAGAAGCTATAAAACAGCCTAAAACTCGTGCTTAAAGCCAATAAAAACCCTAATAAACACGAGAGAGAGAGAGAGAGAGAGAGAGAGACAGACAGACAGAGAGAGAGAGAGAGAGAGAGAGAATTCAGGTGAATTTATCAATCCTATCAAACCTCAAAGAAAACACACAAAACACGAAATAAAATTTGAAAACTCCACAATCAATTCACTTGGAAGAGGATAACACAAGGAAGGAAGGAGAACTTGCCTTCGACGTGTGAGACTTCAGATCAGAAGTTTGAGAGAGAGAGACGCGACGACGGAGGGGTTTCTGTTAATTAGATGACAGACAAACGGTCCCTCAACCCCTCGGCATTAAACTACTGAAGCTGACTCTCTCTCTCTCTCCCCTCCTGTCGTTCTGATGTGTAGCGGAAGTAACATGACTTTATACTTGCCGATCAGCAGAATAATCATTTGGGCAGGGATCAAATTAAACCACGTTGAGATGGAACGAAAAAGATATTTGCACCGACGGTTTCGCAGAGAAATCGTACTGACGGCCACACGTGGCAGGTTATACATATATATATACACGAAAAAAGGATGTTCAGATCAAATACCCTATACACATCGGATGTCATTGATTCTTGCGTAAGCCCCCTCGGTTTTTTTATAGAAAAATTTTAGACAGTTTGGATCGGCCGTCCGGTGGCCGTTGGTACGGTTTCCCTCGGTGCAAATAGTATCAATATTATTATTTTTTAAATATCACCTGATTAAAAAAAGAGAGACAGAAATATCACCGTTGAAATTTGATTGGTCGTTCTTAGCAGGCCCTACTACTTTGACTGCACTTCTTCCTACTATTATTAGAGACTATTGTTCAATAGTTAAGACTGGACATCGTGTCATGTTGTATTGTATTTGTATCATGTGGCAGAGTCGGAATTTTGTTACGGGGGCCGGTTTAACAGACATATATTTTTTATCGGAACGTATAAAAATTATATCATAAGATTTTTATTTTTCAGTTCATTACATTTGTACATTGAATTGATTCTTTAGGTTATTTCAACTGTCATGTGCTTATTTTTTTTATTTATGTAAGAATTTGATAAATAAAAATGTAAAATAATCATTTTTTTTATCAAATCAAAGCAAAATTATTAAGATTATAAGTAACTATACACAAATAATTATCAATAATATTTAAAATCAAGTATATATAAAATAGAAATTTTAAAATTTGGACGCTCAGGGAGCCGAGGCCCTACATACCTTGGTCCCTATTCATGTCACAACTCTAATCTGACATGTTTAGCTTTGTATTATCGTGTCATGTCATATTCTAAAAAATAAATAGTCCTAAACCGCTAACTTTATGTCTGATTCGTGTCTGATTCTCGTATAGTGACGAAAATTCTCACCCCAGGTACAAAATTACGTAGGTTCTTTAATTTGGCAGTTCAAAGAAAAAAGTTTCTAATTTGACTGTTTTGCTTTCACTTCTCAGAAATGCCGACTTGTCAGTTGTCACCGGCGACCATCATTATATATTCTCTCTCCTTTTTTTTTCAAAAAAAATCTTCAATCATTATATTCCTATTACGTATTATTAGGTTGATCTTTGCATTTCTTTTTTTAAAAATTGATATTCGTACTTCACTTTTTACTGACGGCGCTCAATTTTATTTATAAAGTAACTAGTAACTTTAAGTTAAAATTGAAATGTGCTATAAATAAAAAGTGGAGCACGAAAATCAATTTTCTCCATTTTTATTCACTTGCACACTTTTTTTGGTCATCATTAATACAAACATGTTGTCTATTATGTAAAACCACTTCTTCTCCTGGCATGAACGAATAAATTTGTAATTTCACTTGAATAAAGACAAAGTCAGAAATAGTAGAGCTTTTGTTTTTGTTTCTTAAAAATTATTATTATTATTATATGATTTGAAACATTCATTTACGAATGAATGACTTGCTTTGGCTGTGGTTTTGTGAAAATTGATTGAAGTTATGGTTTAACCACTCACATCCCGCTTTCTAATGACAACAAGTATGAGTTGCATTGAAAGATAATCCATAAAGTTCCATTGAAATTCGTTGTGATTGAAGGCTTCTTGTGATAGATCCTTGGTCAAAGATTAATTTTCTACGGGATCAAAGACGTCCGAAAATGTTATGTCAAACTTTTTTTGTTGCGATTGAATCACTTGCAGTTTTAATCAATGAGAATGATCTTTTATTGATATCCCAAATTGGAGATTCTTTTTTCATTGGGGCTTTTAGGCTTGCGGCTTGCCCAAGTGGAATGAAGTCACATCGAAAGATTATCAAAAAAAAAAGATAAAGAAAAAAAGGTCACATCGAAATAACGTACAAGTTAACTTGAGGAAATGCATAGGTGAGCATCACGTTGTAGGCATTGGGCAAACACATCAGCAGTGGAATAAGTAAATGTGAATAATTAAAATATGTCACATCAGATTTTGATTATTCAATTAGAAGTTGTTAAAGTTAGCAATGTTAAATCTCACATTGGTTGTTTTTTACCCATAATCAAAATCAATAAACCCTCAAAAAAAATTTCCCTTTATTTTACGTATATTTTTTGAAAAAACAATTTTTGAAGGAAAAAAAACAGTTTATGTTATAAACAACTCAAATAGTTTTGAAATTTCAAAAACTATAAATATAGTTTTTAAAAATCAGATTTTGTGTAAAAAACAGTTTTCTATAAAAGAGCTTTGAAATTTCAAAAACAGTTTTTTGAAAAACACACTTTATTTACTTAAAGATTTTAAAAGTTTTGAAAAAATTGTTTTTTGTAAAAAAAATGTTTCTGAAAAAAATTTGAAAATTATAGTTTTTTTTAAATTATTTTTTGAAAACAATGTTGAGAGAGAGAGAGAGAGAGAGAGAGAGAGAGAAATGGAAAAGAGAGAAGATTTTTGTGTAATGTTGATGTACTTGATTGAGAAATAAAATTTGATTATTGACAAAAAGTTAATAGTTTTGATTATTCAAAAACCAACATTTGATGAATTGCTAAAAGGTTACTAAGTTTGATTATTCTAATGTGAACACTTTTTTGAGCAAATATTGTTAACTTTGGCAAGATTTTGATTTTGCTTATTCCACTATGGATGCTCTAACAATAGATAGTTAGATGGGATTTTACAATTAATTTGGCCGCCTTAAATGGTTTTGTCAATATTTTAAGAAAAATTTTTTTGGCACTCATTTTTTTTACCGATGGCACTCCAAAATTTGTCTTTTAGTATGCTTTGTCATGTGTAATTTTTACACCAAAAGACAAGTTTTGAAGTGCCGTTATAAAAAAATGGAGTGTCAAAATCATTTGCCTATTTTAAAATCATTTTAAGCTTTTTTGTAACTTTCAGTAGCTTCAAGCAAGGTTTAAAAGGGTAGTTTATTGTTGATGTTACTTAGCTTGCACAAAACTCAGTAGTTACTTTTTAGTGGTATACTAGTTGATTAAATTTCCAACTAATCTAGCTCACATGAAAATTACAATAAAAAAAAGTTCAATAAACAATGCAGGATTATCGTAGTCCAAGAGTAGCATGAGAGATAGATATCCATAACCTTCCATTACATAGGGATCTCGCAATACATTCATGGGAACCACACGAGTCGGATGATCTGGACATGCATTAAACAGCTTCAGATGTCAATGTCGACGTATGTGTTCGAAGGTTAGAGTTAAGTTCAGTAGATGGCAAACAAGCAACAGGAAAACAGAAAATCGCTCTACTGATACTGGCCAAGTGCAACTTTCTATATACATAGTTTTTTTTTTTTGGGTAAGTAAGGTTTTATATCACCAAAACGCACCAGCTACAACATCCGCAAAGGCATTACCTCTGGGAAAAACGAATACAGCCATGGAAGATAAACAAACTAACAACCAATCCTACAAAGGAAAGGATTGCAGTGAGCAAATTCAATATTAGACTAGTAAACCTGCAAAAACATAATGATGGCAAATGAAATACAAAAGAGAGAAGCTATATTGTGAGATATGTTCTTATCATTGTAGCCCCGGTAGGGTCGGACATGAGATGCTTGACGAGGCACATTCTCATGTTGCTTGGAGCTATAACAAACATATAAAACGCAAACAAAACCAGGTCGGTCGACGAGAGAGTTGACCCCAGAAATCCCTGCCACATCCTACAAAATGTATCAAAACTCCATCAACGCAGTGAATAACTTGTGTAATAAGTGAAAAATACATGACCATTACTTAAATTACACCAGAATCACTTATAATGTGTGCTGTATCTGGTCCATCGTTTATTGTTCATAGTGCACTGTTTTATTCAAGAATCAAAGCTCTACTTTGACATCTTAGGGGCCGACTAGTTTTGTTTACGCACGTTTTGACATTTTTGTCTGACTAATAAAGGGGCTTAAACAACCTTCTAGCTAGTTAAGCATTGGCTGTTCATGAGCGGCTGAATCATTTACGGGCCTAGATAAAAAAGATAGCACAAATGGGAGAAGTATAAGTAGAAGTTTGATTGTACCAAGTGGGTAACCGGAAGAAAGTATGAAAGAATTCTCTGATGCCTTCAATATCTAGTTGCAGAATAAGCGCCAGTCCAAAGAGAAAGAATGCTCTCTGGCGTTTCCTTTCTTGTGGCCAAAGGGTGTTCCAAGCTGTCAAATTAAATATGCAGATCAGAAACATCAAGTTTCAATTCCAGGTAGCAGCACATCTTGCAAAAAGTACATTAGCATATCAAGGTATCTCCTTAAGTTATGCACAGTTACATGCAGTTGCTTCCACATCCAAATCTCTGAAAGAACACTCAGCAATAAACAAGGTTCAGTACGGCATTAAATAACTTGCTTGCCACTGCCTTTAGTGTAACTTGCTTTTTCTTGCACCCTTCTGGCCATTGATTTACAATTAAAATTATCTAAACGTAAAATGGTGAGCTTGAGGACAGACTATATAATTAAGCAGATCAATAAACGAATCATTAACCTTGCATTGAGATATTTGCATTCCTGGTGCGAGAAACCTTGTCCTTGGAATGACCTTCCCTTAAAATATTTGCAATTACAGAAGCATATTTTGGAGCCTCTGACAGTGATCTCACGACCGAATACCCTGTTAAAAGAAGACATAACATGATTGGAGACTTTTTCTTTCAGTAATTGAAGGTGGTGCAAGTTGATTAACTTTTTTTTACCAGTGGCAGGATGCACCATACTAGCTGCAGCACCAAATGCAAGATTCTTTTGCTCTGTATTTGGTAAGGATCCACCTACTGGTATATAAGACCACTCCTGCAAAAGAAGTTAGAGCTTTATAACCTTGATTCCTAAGTTATCAAAGAATATCAACTCGTTTTAGAATTCAATACGGAAGGATAAAATACTAAAGACTGTGGAAGGGGCCTTAGATGATTACCTCTTCATAAGTTTTTACAACACGGACTCCCATGGTCTCTAATCTGGACATGAGTTTTTTCCTTAACAGTTCAAAAGGCATGGCATCCTTTGAAGCCAAACAAGTTTCCTGCAATAAGACTTCGAAGAATACATCAAATCTTCATAACAACAAAAGGCAAAAAATATGAGAAACTTCAACGCATAAGCAAACCTCAAAAAAGACTCTTGTTGGGGACATAGGCATGGCATAAAGAAATGTTGGATATTGCGCTTCTACACAATCAACTTTTTGCTTGACATAGTCTCTGTAGTCCATGAAAACCATCAAGCTGGGGTCATATGGATTGTTTTCCACCTGAAATTAGAAAATATACCAATAAGCACAAAGTGGCAGCTCCACTCAATTTCTTTACTAGTTTGAGAGTGGAAAATGACTGCCATAACTTTCCATATGTTTAAATCCTATCAACCCTTCCCCACTAACACAAACCCCATCAGCGCCCCCCTCCTGGGGAAATCATGCTGCAAAAATTAATGTAAGCAGTGACAACCAAACAAGCATTGCCACTAATTTTAAACCCATGGCATAAAACAGAAATTCAATAAGCTACATAACTTTGGATGCAATTGAAAGCAAAAATTAAACTCAAATAGGGGAACATAAAATACGGAGACAGAACAACCCCAAAAACAATCCCAAAAAACTAGTGCAGCAACTCCATGCAAAGTTACAGGTTGTCTTGCCTGTATTCCATGACAAATGCTAGAAAGAACTATTGATATCTAGTAAAAGATTGGGTGTTCAAGGAAAACATAACATCTTTCTTGTTCTACCTCAACCTCCATGCCATAAGCTGTTTGGACAGAAACCCTGGGACCTCCAACCTCATACTGCAATAGTTTCCCAGAAGCTGCTCCAGATGCAACAGTGGCGAGCCTATAACAATAAGCTAGAAGCATGAGATAAGGGGTAAGAGTTAACAACAAACCCAATGCCAATATGTTTTGAAACAAAGTGCTTCATATGAGGGATAACTCCAGGAGGATACCTGCAGGGAACAGCAATGTTCTGTTCACATGCTATGAGACTCTGACCATTTGCAGTTTCAATTATCCTTTCCACTTTTGAGCTCATATACGAAACACCTGACTCCACACACCTAGGAAAAATTAATATGAATTACACATCTATAACCTACCAACATACAATGGTGAGTTGGAAATTCAAAAAGCAACGACAAAGAATAATACTAAGTCAAATAAACAATCTAACCTTTTCAATAGCTCCTCGTGGAGCAAGTGTCGACTAACTCGCCCATAAGAACGTCCGATCAGAATTGGATCACTGTCATCAAGATACACAATAGTGTCCCGCCAAACATGTTCAATACACCCTTCAAGCCCAAGATCTAACAAAGATGAAAAATAAGCTTCACCTTAGAAGTAAGAACAAGCTATATCATAGTTTTACTACAAGATTAAATCGTCACGATAAGGATAGGACGCTTGGTTACACCGTACGTGTAACACAAAATGGTCGGTGATGTTTAATCAATACATATATTCTACCTTTTGTCAAAGCCAGATACAAGTGATAGAAGCAGGCTCATAGTAGCATAGTGATAGTGTCGTAGAAACACCATTTGAAAAGGAGGGATGGAATTAGAGGTCCAATTCTGGTGGTGCCCCAAATTTTATGAAATATATGCATATGCCGGGAATTCAGGCGCGCAGTTCCACATACTCCATCATTCAAGAAATGACAGACAATAACTTCTGTATTCTTCAGAAAAGAGTACTCCCAATGAAGCTTAGGGACAATTATTGGACATGGTAATGAGATAAGCTCCATAGCGGAACCTTACCAAGCTGATATACGGGGTAAACAGTTAACAGAGCGGCTAAAGCCTTGTGCACGCTTGAAAATGCCACATAAGCAGAGGAGTGTGTTTAAAAGGGGTGAAAACCAACCATGCAACAGAAGCATAACGTTGTTGAAAATTAAAGCATTTCGTGATGTTGACTGAAACATACAAAGCAGACCTAATTTTTTCATTTTCTTTCGTTCAAATTACAATGTTTTGACAGGAAAAAAAGAAAACTGCATAAATACAGTTCCTAACAGTTACAATAGTACCTCTAAATTCATCCTCCCATACGCCATAATTATTTGTGAAAGGAAGATCAGGCCCAATTAGTCCAACGCTTAAACCTAGCTTAGCTGATTCAGCAGCAAGAGCGAGACCAGCTGGGCCGCAACCAATCACCACCAAATCCAGTACAGCATTACCAACCGGTATACATGGTAGCTGAAAATGGAGCAAATGAGGAATAAATTTCATATGAAAACCAACAAATATATGGTGAGGTGTTGCACCTGAGCCATTAGAAGAGTTAAGTGCCAAACGTCAACAAATTTTCGTTAGCCCCACACTTTTTATTTTAAATAAAGATCCTAGAATTTTGTATCCTACAAAATCTCGATAAGAGAGCAGTAGAAGGGAACTGTAGGTCAAAGTTAAGAGTTTTGTAATCCCTGATTGTACCTGATTCTTCTTCCTCTCTGCCAAATCATCTATATCTTGTGTTCTCTCGTGTAACAAAGTGTTTACACTTTCTCTATTGCTTGTGGATCGGTTCGACACCACGGCGTATGTATTCACAACTACACACTCGAGGGATTAAAGAGGTGTTTGAGAGTCTTAATTCTTCTGTATTTTACTTCTTCACATTCTGGCTATTTGGGAGCCAGATAGAGAATTCATTGAGCCAGAATTAATTCTCGAAATTGGATGTTGGAGCCATAATCTGCATATCAGCACTATAGTAGCTTTTGTATTCTTATTTTGCACCAATATTAGTGGTGTCAAACCGGTTGTGCCGTGCCGTGTCGGCCCATATAGCTTCGTGCCAATGGTGCTTCATGCCGTGCCAGCCTGTTTACTAAATGGTGTCGTGCCGTACCGTGCTGTTTTTTAATAATGTCATGTCATGCCACGCCATGCTCGTGCCGGCCCATCGGAGCGAGACCGGAGTGGGCCCAAAAGTGGGCCCAGCAGCACGCTGCTGTCCCCTTGGGAACAGCAGCGCGCCCCACCCCCCCCCTTCTTCCATCTCGAACCAAGTTTTGTCGGAAATAAATTTGTGTAACAACTAACTTAGTATTTGTTGTGCCCGTCTAGAACTGTGTTTGGCGCGTCAAAGACCGTGTTGTGCCCGTGCCATGCTGTGCCACTTTTAAACGTGTTGTGTTGAACCGTACCCATGCTAGCCCGGCCTGCTTGCCACCTCTAACCAAGATGGAAAGAATTATTTGCCTATAACCTATTCACCAAGTTCCAACAACAAAAATTCTATTCCCCACTCTAGATAAGTTGTAAACATGGTAAAAATCAACTCATAATCTATTTTTCAGATCATACTCCCAAATAAAATCTACAGTATTATGTAAATATCATCCAAACAAACAATACACAAACTCATAATCTATTCTGATTATAATGCAAAATCTATGAATAATAATAATCTAAAATCCAGAATCCAGAAAAAAAAATAAAAAATTGCTCCCAAACGCCGCCTAAATAGTAAGCGAGGGTCCGAGGGAAGAAGAAAGAAACCTTGTCGGCGAGCTTAGTCTGTTCATCCATGGCCTTCCTCTGTTGCATTTGGACGAATAAAAGCTCAGAGCCTCCAGCCTTGACGAAATCTTCTTCATCCGCAAAACCTTCTTTGACGGCCACACAGCTCTCATTCCCTGCGCCACGAGCCATCACTCGTAGAGAAGACGACATACACGAACTACTACTATATCTATCAGCTACACGATGATGAGACCTCCAATTAGGGAACCTAGAGACCGCCATTGCTATGAAATTTCGAACTCCAATGCACTCCATTTTGATTGCCTCTGTTTTAGTCAGTTAGTTATCTCTGTACGGCCACTACTGTTGCCTCGACGTTTCAGAGTAGAAAATGCAGAGACTGCGGCAATTCTAGAAGCTTCTCACTCTCCCTCTCCCTCTCCCTCCCTCTCTCTCTCTCTCTCTCTCTCTCTCTCTATGGTTCTAGTGACTGTGGCGCTTTTTCGCTCCCTCTCTCTCTTTGGGGAAGGGATAGGGAAGACAGCTGATGAGGTGGTGACTAAAAGAGAAAGGTCCACGTGGAGAGATTTTATTTGTTCGAAGTTTTGAAAAGGCCATTTTGCTTATCGAGTGGCTTAGCGTGCTTACACGACGTCGTCGGCTGTGTGCAAGTACTCGATTTTTTTTTAAATCCTCAAAATAATGGAGGAGAGAACTATGGGAACTCCGGACCCGCGGTGGGTTCTGGACCAAAGAGTTATAGCAACTATCGCCCCACAAAAAATTAGTGGACGACAACCGGGCTTTGTAGGGACCAAGTTTGAAAAGGCATCGTTAACACCATTCAAACCTGTGACCTCTTGGCCGCCGAAACCCTACGGGCAGGGACGGATTCAGGAATGTATCCTAGTGGGGGCACTTGTTAATTATAATGACGAAAGTTTATTTTTTTAGTCAATCATAGTATGATCGTTCAAAATTATAACATGTAATACTAATTACAAAAGTTTATGAAGTGTACTTTAAGTTAAATTAGGTAAAAATGAGAACAAAATCTCAGAAATTTTTTTTAAAGTATGTTTTAAATGAACATTAACAAATTTTAGAATGATCGAGTTAGTTTTGTTAATATTTTTATTTTAAAATATTTCTCTGAGACGGTTAAAAACAAAGAGAATCAAGAAAGAATAACTCCAAATAGACAAACAGCTCGTAAAGTAACAAGCATAAATACACGAAATTAAGGCATAAAACTAATTCTATATGTGCATTCTCGGGATATATACAAGTGTGTTTGTTTATAAATTAGCATACTTTCATAATTATCCTAATTTATACATAAATATTTTAAAAAAAGCGTTTTTATTTCGAGTGGGGGCACATGTCCCCGCGTGCCCCATGTCCGTCCGTCCCTGCCCACGGGATGCTACCACCCCGGGTGGTACTCGATTGGCTTCATCATCAGACCAAAAAGTCACTCCATTCGTCTGGACCCATTTTTTGATCTTTTTTGTCGTTTTATTATACAAATTTTTTAACTTTGAGATTTGTATATTTATAGTTTCTTGATTCATATCGTCTAGATCAACGATATAATATAAAATTCTCATCAAAATCTAATAGGAATTAAAAATAATAATAAAAACATTGGGTCAAAAAGTCCGGAAAATTCTAACAATCCTAAGAAAAATTATCATCACACGTATACTTTCAACTACCACAACCAACCAATCTTTCTTCCGAGTGATTGAAATTCATGTCCTAATACTGTTGTTTTTTTGTTTTTTTTTTTCTCACATGCTAATGCTGTTGTCGTTAGCGTAGTTTGTGAGACACTTTTGTCATCACTCCAAAGGTGTACTAGGAGTATTTATTTTCTCAAATTCGTCCCCTTTGTGTATTTTGTGAGACGTTTTCGTCCACACTTTAAAGTTGTACTATTTATTTTCTCAAATTCGTCCCTCCTGTGTATTTTGCGAGACATTTTCGTCCTCACTTTAAATGTGTACTATTTATTTTGTCAAATTCTCTTAAAGTGAATTTTCGGTTGACCAAAAAAAAAAAAATACTCCTAAAGAGATAGGACCACGTGGAGACATGTCATGTGTTGGAAGTTTAAAAAAGATATTTACCCATCAAGTGCTTTCTTTCGTCGGCTCGGTTGTGCCCAAGTAGTCGATTGGCTTTTTATCAGAGCAAATTAACGATCAGAGGGAAAATTACTTGGCTTTTTATGTTACCACGTATACTTTCAAGCAAGACAGCCCAACCAAGGTGAAGTTTCGAGTCATTGTAGTGGACTACCTTTCAAAGTATCTTGTCGTATTGAAAATTATGATATTTTTATCTCTAAATACAAAAAAGTAAAATTTAATTTTCATTAAAAAGAGATGAAATATTTAATTATTACTAGGTCCATTTTTATAAAAATATATTTACCATTAATGAAAATGTCACCTTAGGATTTTATAATACCTTAGGATACCCTAGGGTTTAGGTTTAAGCGCCTTCATAGAACCCTAATAGAGTCTTAGAGTTTAGGTTTAAGCAATTTTATAGGGATTTTAGAATGCACTTTTCTATTATAGGATTTTAACGGTTTAAACACTTTTATAAGGTACCTAGGAGTTTAGGTACTTTCATAGGATACCTAGTGGAAATTATTTTCTATTTTTTGGACCTAGAGGTTAAAAACCCTTGAATTATAATAGTATAAACCTATTTATATCAATCATATATTGAATTGATTGATATCTGATGCACACAAATTAAATTTTAACAGGGCATGGTGCCTTAACGAGCTTTAAAAAGTTTACAATTTTGATTATTCAACTAGAGTGATAAAGAACCTACGAATAGACCATCAACACTGTCCACCTATTAAGTTCGATTTGGGTTTTGAGGGAAGTGTTGAGATAAATGAATGAGAAGAGAGATTAAAAAATTTATTAAAGACTGTACTCAAGGATTTTGAGACTCCAAAATGAACAAGGCTAGTCTTGAAACTGTGTTTTTTCTGCCTTTTTGGAACTCCATTACAACTGTTTGTTTTATCTCCTTTTTATGAATGAAGTTCTTATATTTCGCCACTTTCAAACATGAAAGATATAAATAACTTTCACGCATCTGATGTCAGTCAAACTATAATTAATGGAATGATCTTGTTCGTCGAAAAAATTGTCAGTCACTATAATTTGCAGCAAAAAAACATCAAAAGCATTTTCCAGGAACCCAGCAGTCTTAATACTAGTAAGTATCCAATAAACAGGCCTTCGTTATCTCCTGAGCACAAGCTCGAAATCAGTAGCTTGAGTCATCAACACATTTCAGTGAACTCCATTGAGTGAGATCAACAGCGAAAGGTGCACAAGTGGCTTCCAAATTGCGAAATAACATCGACTAGGCCTCCGTAACCAGCCACTGCTGCAACCTGCAGGTAATAATAAGTTGAAATCAACAAGGAGAGGAGCAAGGTACAGGAATAACACCTCATACGGCAATCAACTTCGTTCAGTTTTTATAAATGGGAATTTCGGATAACCAAAAGCCAGCAAGTTCAGACAGTGGAGAAAGGTGTCAACTTTGTGAGTGCAGCAAACATACGTTTAATCGGAAAATTGAGTCTGGCAAAGAAGCTGAATTTAAGTCCGGTATTTAGTAATGCTTTTGAAAACAGATCTCTGATTATCAAAGTGGTTTAAAGTTGCAGCCAAGGTCTACAAAGTGCTTCCAACTAAAGGCACCATATTCTCGCCTCTCATATTTCTTTTGTTGTGTATGCGTGTTGGGAGAGGGTGTGAATACAACTCTATTTCCGCATTTTAACCTGAAGAGGCTTTAGTTCAGACAAAGGCTCCTATCCCTGATCATAGAGGAGAGTGAAAGCCCAATTGGTCTGGCCCCTATATAGTCCAAGGTTCAAGACTTCTAGCCAGGGGAGGGTATCCGGGGGCAACGATTTCCACATAAGGGGGTTTGATGATATCGCGAGCAGTTACATCTCCAGGACCTTTCTCAGGGTCTCAAAGGGAGCAGTTACATCTCCAGTACCTTTTTTGGGGTCTCAAAGGGGCATGAAAACACATTTTTCTACGAGTGCGAATCCTCTTCCCCTAGCTCTCTGGTCAGTTAAGTGGGTGGGGCTCCCTCGAGAGAAGAGAATGATAACAGGAAGAGGAGCTCTACACACCTATGTGATTTCATGGCAGAGATTGAGAAAACAAGGCGGAATGCGGGATAACAAAATGTTCAGCTCGTCCGGAAAGGTTCTAAATAAACTAGTTCTGCTGGTGAAATGGTTGCTGCACCGACTCGAAACAGTCACACAGGACCAGCTAATCCAAGAATGTGCCGCTGCACAGAGGCTGGGATGCTACCCTTGCTTCTGAACATCCACGCTCTTAGCACGAGATTTTGAGTTTCATGTGTCTACCATTTCACCACCAAGGCATCTTGAAAGTGAATTATATTCCATGAACGATATAATATCCAACATAAAAAGATCAATAATTCCACAATCTTGGGCTTCTTTTGCTGACATAAACACTTGTTCTTCAGATCTTCCTTTATAACGTTGTAGGTTTACTGCTTATGGCCTTCTTTAGTACGGTGACCTTGCCCCTAATCTCTAAAGCTTACCACCCCTCTATATTACTAAAGCTCGAAACACTTCCATGACCCCCTCCCCTCAGCCTTCCATCATGGTCCGCCTGACCAGCCCATCTTTTTCCAAAGAAGAAACTGCTCGCTCGAAATCTGTCTGTTCAGTTGTGTAACAAGGCGAATGCCTATATGTAGGTAGATCCCTCTTATGTACTCTATATACTCTTTCTCAATACCTTTATTTTCAGAAGGTTTTCGGGAGTTGTGTGTGAAGCCAAGAATTCTTCATATTCACTCTTCTGAGACTATTATAGATTCTTGGAGACAATCCTAAGATCATAATCCTGAACAAAGAATAGATGTAAAATCGTTCCAAGAAATTGACGGGAGAACCTAAATAAGGCTTTCATTTGGATTTTCCCCCCATTTACGTACTAGACCACTGAAGAGATTTTCATTCCTTGTCTACTCTTTCCAGTTCCATTAATTTCCGGTCATCGGTATCAGCTTCATTCTCCATCGTTCATGTCCTGGTACGTCTCAGAAAAATGAGCGTGCTGAGCATAAGCATAGACACATTCTGGACACCGTTCATGACCTTCTCATTTCTACCATCTGACTGAGAAGGTATACGATAATAATGCCAATTTCCACAGTAATGATAAGAATGGAAATATAACTAATGGCCACTGTGCGTGAGTGGAGATCCTAATAAGAGGTCAAAAGGATAAAAAAGTATTACACGGCCAAGAAAAGGACAAAATTTAAAAACAAAAAGTCAAAGGAAAACATACACCCGTAGGATGAAGGGAAATGGAAAATGCTGACTGAGGTGCACATTGTATCTGCGAAATAACAGCCCCATTCATATCAATCCGACTGAGTGATGGTTCTGCTCCAACTGCTAATATCTGAGAAGATAAACTCATTTAGTGGGGAACCTAAAGGGAGGAAAGCTAACGGTGCATGAGATAAGATAAATGAATTATGCTTATAGTGCATCACAAAAATATTTGAAAGAATAGAAGAAAAGTAACTGGTAAAACGAAAATCACATGCACATTCAAGTGGTTATATAACAAAAATCGGAAGCATTGGAAAAGAGGAGAAACATATGGTTTGAAATAGCAACTGTTAAATGGGATGGAATAGGGAAAAAGTAGGGAAGGCATAAGCAAGCATGCCATGTCGTGCCACACAATATTTAATAAATAATGAGATGAATAAATTTCTAAGAACTACTTAAAAAGCCTTGCTGAAGGGCATTAAAGCAAATTTCCGCAAAATTGTGGGCAATAAAGGTAAGGGGGAAAGGAGAGTTTTTGGAAAGCTGAAAATCTTCTTGGCAACTGTAGAGATGACTTATTGTGGTTGCAAATTCGACAATGAGCAGCAAGTGGACTTCAGAACATCTAAGCTTTACTGTAGATTTTCAAAAGCAATTCAAGATAAATGGGATTTTGAGTCTTTGAGAAATCATAAAAATGGAAGAAAACATAAGAAGTTAAAAACTTACTTGATTGCCATCAAATACTGCATCTTGAATTGAAGCACGAGTAGGTATCGTCGAAATGCATTCACGGGCAGGAAGATTCCAAACAGACAAATTCTGGCCATTGCCACAAGCCTATAGGTAAATTAATAGGTTACAGTCAGGCAATTAAGGCAGGAATCATAGGCTGATCTTCAGAATTCAACAACCAGTAACAAGACATTAACATTTTACCACTAAAGCGAATGGTTTTATAATATCATTTTTTCCTGGCACAATACTAAATAGATCCTTTACACTAAAAAGAACTTCTAAAAAATGGCAAACAAAAGTGCATGACAAGCCACTGATCCAACAAAAAATCTTTGTGGCATTCACTTACCAACCAACTCTCACTTGCATCAAGTGCAATGCAACTGACGTGTGACTCTTTCAACTTCCTGTCCTTCACCAGGTCAATTACTTGAACACACTTTCCACTTCTGCAATCTACAAAACACTATATTACAAGCCACAAAGTACAATAATGTGCAATTTAAGGATAAATCTAATTATGTGTCAATTACAATGGGCACCAAAAACTAAAGGAAATGTTAGTTAAACAAGATACAAATTTTTTGAAGCTACTCCAGGCCTCATAGCCTAATAACAGAGGGAATTTACCCCATATTCGTGCCGTTCCATCTTCGGATCCAGTTACAATCTGAAAATACAAAGGATGACAAACAAAAAAGAATAAGAACCAAAAGATTATGAAGACAATGTCAATCTAGCATCCAGGCCATACTTGATAATTAGGTGATGTAGCTCAGTCAGCCTCTCTAAGCAACCCGACAGACACAGATGGAGACAAAGGCTTAATGCAATTTTCAAGGACCATAAACTCATCCATCATCTCACCAGTGCATTTCCCAAAGCTTAAATCAACTAAACCAATACAAAATTCCATCATCAACAGGGCAGCAAAAACTTACTCTTTTCTGAATACCAGAATACTCTAGATTTCCTAGTTTAAGAGTAGAATTGTGAGCACATACACAGCCCAAGATTGGAGTTCTATTTGTTTTTGTTTTTCTTTGGCTAAGCGCCCAAGATTTGGAGTTCCTCAAAACTGCAACATATGGCACTAAGTCACTAACAATACAAATAAAACACTATACCAGCACATCTGCACATGGGATACCAGAACTGCCCAAATGAGCAATCGATTCTCATCTATCTCCAGATTAGAGAACCAATACTCTGGCAACTCACGAGTCTGACAAACTGCAAAGTTGACTTTGTGGTACATTCAAGTTCTCTAATCATGAGTTTACATCTAAGTGGACTATTCTGGTGTTTCACTGAGAAATGTGCTTGAAAAAATGTTGATATTGCTCAACAAATATCAATGCCAAAAATATAAGTTAAAAACTTGACCTGATTGCCAGAATTACGGGCAACAATACAATGCAGATAGTCTGAGTGCCCCTTGAAAACCATTTTCATTTCACTTCTCTCCTGAAAAGGTACAGAGGTAAATATT
>CM033791.1:36985379-37022879 GCA_019656835.1 Rhododendron ovatum
ACTGAATCAAATTAGCATAAAAGGAGCAAACAGAGGGTGAGAGAATACAAATGAAAAGCACATATAAGTAGCAAAAATATTCACCTTCAGTAAATACATACCACATCCCAGCAATATGCACAACAATCACCAGAAGCTGAAAAAATTGATTCCCCCTATTTCAGGAGACAAAAAATGAAAATAGAAAAAAATCAAGCTCGCTGCCGGATGGCTCATACAGGTTACTATAATTCAAGAGTTCAATACTTCAATCAGTCATATGGTTGATGCTTAGGAAATCAAACTCAATCATGACCACATGCAAACTTTTGATTTTTCATGTAAAACCATGCCAATGAGCAAACCCAGAAAAATGCCCAATTTTTTCAGTATTTTTAATGGAATTAGAAATTAATGTGAGCGGTATAAACCCACAAAAATTCAACTCATAACTTTCCCAAAAAATACTACGGTTCCAGTGCAAATAACCAGTGTGATTCATAGGAAGAGGCAAAATATTGCAAACCTGATTGTCAACAGCAATGGCATTGCTCTCTGGGATTGGAGAAAGAGAACCCCAAGGACCCCTGGAGGCAACAAGACAAAATGAATGTAGGGCATCAAAAAATGAATATGGCGCAGCTGACTTAATATCATGCAAATGCACACCCAAAAATAGGAAACAGCAACAAAAAAACTGTCATGTCATATTACCACAAAAACCACATGAAAAGAAAGATAAGAAAAGCAAAAAAGATAGACCACCCACTTCCAAAAAAACATGGTACTATCCAACCAATAGCTTGGCATAAACATTTCTATAAACTTTGTGAACCTTCCATCAACATTTGACCCCCCTTAAGCGCAGCAGAATATAAGAAGCACTTTAAGCTCTTGTTTCTTAACAAGGTATCCTCAGTTATACAGCTTCACATTTACGTTGAGGAAAAGCAGTATTTTGATTTTGTAGACTTCAGTATTTTCCATACAGAAGCGGAAGTTCTAGCTACGGCCATAGAAAAAGTAGCAAGATCACTATGATCGGTTTCCACCAGAATTAAACAAGCAAAATATACTCATTCAAGCAGAATCGTGAAAATGCGAAAATGATGACACCCACATTTTACAAAACCAAGGGTGAGAGTACAAAAATAATAACAATCCAAAATCAAGTATATTTCAAGTTCAGGATAAGATGGATAACTGACTTATATTGAGGGTTCACCAAGTCAAGTATTGGCTTCAAATGGCCACCTGCGATTATAAAATAAACAGCAAATAAAAGATGTCAAGAAACCACTATCAATATTAATGAGTAAAGCACAATATCACTTCAATAAATCCACAAAAATAGAAACCTAGAAAGTTTAGCATCGTAATGTTCCAACTGAAACAAAGCTCTGACCACAATGATTGGAAAAGCCAGAAAAAAAATGTGGAGAAAAAAAATAAGCACTGATAAATGAACCTTTATCTGGGTTCCATGACGACAAAAAAATGGACACAGCTAAGGCCCACGTGCCGTGTGGTCCTAAGTTATGACCAATCTGACCTTCCAATTAATTTCCACACCAATATCATGCTGTAAGGCACTCAGCAATTACTCTGTCAACTTTGCCATAAAATTTTCAGTACGGTTGACATTGGATGCATCGCAATGTCAACAATTAGCCAAGCAGGATAGTGGGAGGAATAACAAGTATCAAGCCAAGGCACACATAGGTACCTCAAGTTGTCCTCCTATGATCCTATCTATAGAGTTCTAAAAAATGCAAGTGCCAAAACGAATAAACATTCTATGAGAACTGCATAATGAAATGCTCAGGTTGTGATAATCACAAAGCTCAACAACCAATCTTCGAATTCTAAACCTGTAGGTCTATGAGAACTGCATAATGAAATGCTCAGGTTGTGATAATCGCAAAGCTCAACAACCAATCTTCGAATTCTAAACCTGTAGGCCAAATAACAAGTATCTTTGTCCAACACCACGGCACTATAAGTTCAAACTTATTTTACACCTAGAATTTACAAAAACTTGTGTCCCTGACATTGAGCTCTAGAATTTTTTTTCCCGGGAAACAATATGTGCATTCTACTTAAATTGGTTCATATGCTCAATTTGATAAACAATGCAACAGATTGAAAATTTTGAATGCTAAAAATGCGAAAATCTTGATCAACAGCTAGACAAAATAATATCTAACCTATTCTTGGGCTTTAGTGCAACTTCTAGGAGTAGAACAACAGTGTCCTCAAAATGTATGTGCCAAAAGGGCAATTCAGTATGTGATTGGATGTCCCACAGGTCATCTTTTTCTAATCAAAATGGTTATCGCGGTCTACCTATGAATATCCCCCTAGCAAAAATAGAAACCAAGAAAACAACCCGAAAGTATGTCCACAGGCTGTGTGGTTTGAGAGACCTGTTAAACACTTTACGTATCAATTACCTTGCAAAGGACTATCCCCCTCCCTATTTGAGAATTCCTTCCACCTCCATCCTCGAATCCGGCCATCGTCGCCACAACTACATAGCATGACAGAGATCACACATTCAATATCTTTCATCGTGTTTGGTTAACGGTACACATAATAATTAATCAGTCTGAAACATTTGACAGGGGCATATTATAGTTATCTCTTACCCATTTATCCTTTGGCCAACAAATAAGACTAATACTGAGAGACGATGACAGAAAATATGCTTAGTTCGTTTCAAAAGCGAAACAAAATATTATTTCCATACAAACATAACAGATACAAATAGGGCTAAAAATGAACCAACCCATCCGCAAACTATTCGTGGCTCAACTTGATAAGGCTTGTCAAGTTTGATTCGTCTATTAAACGAACTGAACCTGAATCTCAATTCTAGACATGTTTAATAGATGAACCAAATCCTCAGTTCGTCAAACTGTCATTTGGCTCAAACTCAAGTTCACTAAAAACTTAACAAACAAACCTGAACATTCTAGAACTCGGCTCTGGCTCATTTTCAACTCAAGATACAAATATGCTTAGTTGCTAAAAACTTAACAAACCTGAATATGCTTACAATGTAGTATCAGAGTCAATATCTTTGCAAAATACCTAGGTCAAATAGAACTAAAATGCAGAATCAAACCTCAACAACAAAGAATTTTCGCCATTCCCACAAAATTTGACATCGTAAGCAGGTCCATCATGCCCTTGAAGCAAGCGTTGAGGTCGAGCCAGCAACGAACTACAGAATAACACAACCAAACACACACACACACACACACACACACAGAGTGAATCACCCCCAGCCATAATCAACTCTATAAACCTAACCAATCATTACCAAAAATAAACCAGCACTTACTTCTGACCTCTACCATTGCTGAAATCCAGTGCCTACAACCAAAACAGATGGCAAAATTAACACAAATAAAACTACATATAAGGCTGATAAACAAACCAGACAACTCAAATTTGAGCTCGTGTCCGTTCATTAAAAGATAATCCGTTTGTTCCATAAACAAACCAATTTTTTTTTTAAAAAAAAGGCTAAGCTTTCAAACCACGTTCGAACAAACTACTTCTCGGCTCCTTCAACTCGTGATATTTAAAAAAATTCAGCTACTCGAAATCGGCTTGATTCATAAACAAGCTATGCTTTTGACATGTTTTGAAGCTCGTCAAGTTTTCAAATCAAGCTTGAACAACTAACTGATTGGCTCGTTTATAAACCCCTAACTACGTATGTGACTACACAGACAGACAAGGATATATATATATATATGTATATATATATATATTGAGAGAGAGAGAGAGAGATTACGAGGGAGGAGATGGAGTAGGAGGCGATGGAGCCGTCGCTGGAGGCGGCGACGATGAGGTCGGGGTTAGGGTTGGGAGAGGGAGCGAAGGCGGTTCTGAAAACGGTTCGGCATTGGGTTTCTCTCTCCTGCAATATTGTGTGTCTGTAGGTGTCTTCTTCCCAGTTACGGCAGTCTACTCCCATCTTCGCTCTCTCTCTCTGGTCTTTCGAGGGCTTTGAAATCGAACTTCTCGGGTTTAAGGGGAGTTCGCTTTTACTACGACGATTTCAGCTCCTTTGCTTTGCTGGTTCAGTTCAGTGTTTTTAAAGAGAGAGGCCGTGGGGAGATGAAAGGCGGGTTAGGCAGATACACGACGTCGTTTAGAATGTGCCCATTTTCTCAAACTCTCACCACGTCTAATTATTATTACTACCATGATTATATGATAGAGCTTACATGTAATCTGAGACTCTTTATAGTGTTTAGTGGAGTAGTATTACTCAGTTATACCCAGTGTTCTAATAAAGATCGGGATTGATCGGCGATTACCAGGCGAGTATTCGTCAGTCAGTGCCTAGCCTTAGACGTTTTAGGGCTAGCTGGTGAGATTAGTTGCCGATTAATTAGCGATTTGCATAAGAAGTTCTTCGAATTTTTTCAACCACCGTGAGAAAACAGAGCTTTTTTTGCGTCAGTAAAATCCCATCACAGATAGTCCAAGCCTGTCGATAAAGCGATCGGTAATTGATTGTTTGCAAAATCAATACCCGATGAAGTTGGGTAAGACAAAATTAAGAAAATTGATATTCATACCCTCTTTTTGTTATTCGCAATTCTTTTTGTAGTATCTAAAATGTGTGTCTTTTTTATTAAAAGCCAAATAAAATAATATAAACAATAAAAGAAAGTGTAAATATCAATTTTTAAAATTAAATACTTGAGTAGTTCATAGGCACATTATTGTGACTTCTAGTCCTCTTTTTTTTCTTTTTTTGAAAATGACTTCTAGTCCTCTTCATTTTTGTGACTTCTTCTGGTCCTTTTCATTTCAGAATAATTGCTAGCTACTATAATTGCTACCAGTAAAACAGGTGAGTGGTTAGCAAAATTATTACTACTACTAGAAACGACCACGTGGTATATGATTATTGGTTATCCCATTTTGAGGACCGTGGTGCCGTTCACACTGGATCAAGATCTCACTTTTACTGCATCACCGACGCTGTTCAACGTGACAAAGCACCTTGGTGATAGTAGCAGTTAGCAGTCAGCAATCCCAGCTCCTCTCTCTCTCTCTCTCTCATACAACACATATCCATATATAGAGAGAGAGGGTGAGAGAAACCAACAGTAGAGACCTCTCCCAATGGAAGACTTCAGATCCAAATCATACGCCGGTGGCAGGATGCAGCTAGACAGTACCCACGCCCCCGACGGGCCCCGGCCCGGCCCGACCGGGCTCCAAGATCTCCGATGCTACAGTGCTTCATACGCATCATCGTCGTCGTATAACGGCCAACACCCGACCCAGACCCATTTGGGTCCGCCCAAAGACCTGCAGTACTTCAAGAAGGGGAGACCCTCAAACGGGTCAACATCCAAGAGCTGGAGCCTGGGCGACCCGGAACTGCAGAGGAAGAAACGGGTCGCCAGCTACAAGGCCTACACTGTCGAAGGGAAGGTTAAAGGGTCGATAAGGAAGAGCTTTAGGTGGATTAAGGACACGTGCAACCTGATGGTCCATGGTTGGAGGTGAACCGCTGGACAGGTGATCACGACCCCTTTGCCAAATCTTTGTTTCTGTTGATCTTGGTTTGTACTGATTTGGGTTTTCTAGCTTATGTAATGTCAAATACTAATATTTAGATTTTGTTCGCCATTATTAATAACCATTGGTCAAGGAGTTTGATAAACTAGTCTTAAATTGCTACAAGTCCCTATTCACATATGACAGCACTGGGGAGAGGATTAGTTAAGGTGAGCGACACCCTGACCATCATACCAAAAAATAAAAAAATTGCAATAGGAAGTTTGGTGATCATGGGTGAGTTTTATTTTGGGATTTTTTGAGCTAATTGATTTGAGGTTGTATTTGGGAATTTTGAGTTAAGTGGTTTTATAAATAAGTTGTATTGACAGAGTTGACCTTGCCAGGACTTGAGCTATGTAAATGTGGATTTTGATGTAATTGGGTCTTGCGTATCGGATTATAGCTTCTTTGGTATCACTGATTCACTATCACGGCTGTCTTGTTCTATTTGATGTGCTTTTTATAGTATATTTTGAACTGATTTGGGTTGTGCAGGTTATTTTCGGATCCGGATCCTCTGTGACGATCGGGATCTTGTGAGGGTTTTTGATGAGAGGGTGCCACCTATTATGCCAAAGATATCCAAAGGTGCAAAACATGAAAATGTGGGTTGCTTGTAATTTTGTGCTCGAACGACGTCATTTAATAGACGGAACCCAAACGGCCAAAAAATTCTCAGTCTTCTCCTTCATTTGCAGTTTCCCTTTTCAACCCAAAACCTTGTTATCAACCAGGACACCTATGTCCATCCACCAAAAATTCCACAAAATTTCATTCTTCTCCTTCGATTTTCAGTTTCCACTTCTGATTTGGTTCGATGATTTGAAAATTTTGCTTCGTAGATTGAAAAGTGAAAGGGTAAAGGAAGAACAACAAAAGCCCTAATTTTGATTTGGGAAAAACTGAAGCAAAAATGGAGGGTTTTGATTGAATGAAAATCAGAACCTAGGAGGAAAAAGAAAGGAAGATAACTTCGGCGTTGGTTGAGAAGATGAAAACGGAGAAGAAGAATATGAAAGCAGTTGTGGGTTTTCTCTCTATTGGCAGCAGAACTGTAGTACAAGAATTAAAAAGAAGATAACAATTGAGGGTAACGGAGAAGAAGATCCGGCTGAGAGTTTTCCCACCGTTAGAAAATTATCCCATAAAACTGTGTCATTTAGTTTCAAAAGGAGGAGTATCTATTGTGGACCATTGGATCTTCTCATTAATGCGTTGGTGTCCTCTCATCAAAACTTTCACAAGATCCTCATAGGCAGATCCGTGTATAAGGGTATGCCTAAGACACACATGCGCATATACTACATTCGAATTGGTATTGAAGTGTCTCTAAAAAACCTATCTGTAGCTTTTATGGGTTCTTTTAGTTTTTTTTTTTTTATAACCTTTCCTATGGATATCAATGACTAAATGTTTCCATTCTTTGCTGTGAATTATAGTAGTTCAACTAGTATCAACTACTTTGGTGTTCCAATGTGGACATGTAAGAGCTTCTCAAATGAAGTGATGTTTTTATTTGACAGGTTTTGCAATTCTGAAAACTGGGACTATGTGGAGAATGTGAAAGGGAAAATGCAATCACGTCACGTAAAGAACCAACCGGCTTGCAGTTGGATCAAGTTAAAAAAATGTATTACATAAGCAAAATTGTAACAGCTTAGGAAGAGATTACTTAAGAGTTTTCTTTAAGTACTGTGCAATTTTTTTTTATGTTGGAAGTTCTTGCAGCTTTTTTCTTCTCCCTTATTGGATAATTGGGGAGTATTTTGAACTTTTGCATCCTTGATGGAAGTTCTAGTAGCAGAATGATCTATAATGTTCCCCCCGCAACCCACCCACCCACCCACCCACCCACCCACCCACCCAACCAAAAGGCCCAAAATCAAGCCGCCCAAAATCAAGCCGCTTCCTATTTTCAGTTTAGGGGTATTTGGCCCAAACCCAAAACTAAGTAGGCCCTTTCCAAAAACTAAAGGCCTAAATGATTTTCTAAGCCCACTTCGTTTGATGACTGTGAAAGAAAAAAAGTAGTGTAAAAGAAAACAAAATCCCAATTCTCGGTTTCTTTCACCCATTATTTTCCCTTCACTGCTTCTGTTCCGTGCCCTAAGCCCTTGACTAAACCCCAAGCACCTCAAGAATTAACACGTAGTAGTCAGAGGAGAGCACCGGCAAAGTATTAAGCCGTAGCAATTTCTCAGTGGTCGGTGGTCCTTCTTTCTAATCAGATCCTTCTTTGAACCAACACTCCAACAGGTATGGGTTTCGAATCTAATTGGAAAGAGGGACCACCGACCATCGAGAAATTGCTACGGCTTGATACTTTTGGGAAGAATACGGCCAAAGACCCCTCAACTGAAATAGGATGGGGCCTTTTTGGGTGCCTAGGCCATAGCCTGGTGGGCTAGACATTACAGATCATTCTGCTACTAGAACTTCCATCAGGGATGCAAAAGTTTAAAATACTCCCCAATTATTCAGTAAGGGAGAAGAAAAAGCTACAAGAACTTACACCATAAAAAATAAAATAAAATAGCACAGTAGCTAAAGTAAACTCTTCCTAAGCTGTTACAATTTTGCTTCTGCAATACATTTCTTTAACTTGATCCAACTGCAAGCCGGCTAGTTCTTTACATTACGTGATTGCATTTTCCTTCTCGCATTTGCCATATAGTCCCAGTTTTCAGAATTGCACAACCTGTCAAATAAAACCATCACTTCATTTGAAAAAATCTTACATGTCCACATTGGAACTTGTTTTGCGAACACCAAGTAGTTAATACAAGTTGAACTACTATAATTCACAGCAAAGAATGGAAACATTTAGTCATTGATATCCATAGAAAAAGTTGAAAAAAACTACAAGAACCCATATAAGTGTCATTGTGCTTGTACTAATAATGCTGAACTAAACCCGTTTCATTAATCCTAGTGGAAGTTTACCATGTTCAGTATCAGGCCCAAATACTCTTCACAGCTAGAGATATCATGAATTTGATCAATCTTTTGTATTCTCTTAAAACTGGGTACTGCTTCAAATACTATGATGTACCAGTATGACTATAATTGTATAAGATTAAAAAATGCATGTATTTAACAACCAAAATTTAAAAGCTTAGTTGTTCTTTGCTTTATTGTTGACCACGAATTCTCCGTGACAGACTATCGACATCCGCCTTAGGTCATGTTGTTTTGAATTTTCTTTCATTTTTCTAGCTTGTTATATTTGTTGATCTCTTTGATCTAGCTGGGTTAAAGTTCGGCATTTCTTGAAGAAGTGTGTCGGGTACTTGATGTATTCTGTCTGGCTGCTGAGATGAGAAAATCAATAATAGATTAATAGGTTAATTTTCATCTTTAGTTAGTCATGTAATGGGAACATAGGACGTGGGTTGCATTGTTCTGTGGAAATCTGTAGCAAAAGAAAGCAGAGAGATTCCATAAATTGAAGTTTCTATTATTTCTTCATTTTATTTTTCTTAATTGCAATTGTTTCTTTTAGTATTGCATGTTTTGGCTACAAGTGTATAAGAGATTAGGATCTTCTCATTAATGTGTTGGCATCCTCTCATCAAAACCCTCACAAGATCCTCACAGGCAGATCCTCACAGAGGATCCGGATATGTTCTATTCACCCATCATTGGTATCACTGTCATTGTGAGGTTGTAGGATGTTGATTGTTGATACTCTTTATTTATTTCTTTTACTTTGAATTTTCTATAAGAAGTCTAATGATCAAAAAATATAAAAAATTTCCGTAATTCTACTGATGTTGGGAAAGTTTTATTCAGGCTTTAATTGCTTTTGGTATCGAGGAGTTGTAGTTGATCTGCTAAGGATGTGAGCTACTTGAGGGTGAACTAATATAGTTGGCTGTTATGTATGGATTTTCTTTAAGGTATGGTTATTGCTACCTGATGGTCCATGATTGAAAATTTGAAGGTGATCACATCTGCTTTGCCATCTTGTTCTTATTGTTCTGTGTTGCACTGATTTGCGTTGTGTAGCTTATGAGTAGTTTCTATATTCACTATTTTCATAAATTGATCAATTAGATTGATGGCTATTGATGAACTGTTTGTATATTTTCATAAGAAGGTTGGACAAGCTTTATCTGAGGATTTGAGTGAGTATTAATTTTGAGTCGTCGTAGTGAATGATCATCTGGTTTGGTCCATTACTCCATTGGGATATGATCTATTTGAAGCTGAATTGAGGCAACAGTAACTTAGATTATGATGAGTTTGAAGATCAGTTATGGACGTAATTTAAGAGTACTCCATTGAATATGCAAATAGTTTCATTGCTCCCTAATTTACCATTGATATCTTAGGATAGAGGCTTTTCTTTCTTTCCATTCATAGTGCATCTTGTTTTGTTTGTCGATGTTACATAGAATTTGGTGCTAGGTAAGGTACTCGTTTTCCATTCATATAAGTTTTTTCTTCGTATCCCCCTCATGGGGGTTCTTTCTTGTCCATTTGACGGCTTACATGAGTGTAGCTGTCCGGTTGGAATGGAATTTTCCGAGATCAGGTGGGATTCGAGATTGGTTCCATGCATCCCCTTAAAAACAAGATTGAAGTGCCTTGCAGGCATTTTTCATATCTTCACTTTAAAGACAAGAATGACTGGCGTCAGTTCATCATATGTCCTCCATCATGTCATCCTTAAATCAATCGGTTAGAGCCTCAACTCAAAGTTCTTAATAATACTTCATTCTTTTGGCACCAAATCCAACCGGATGTATCCAGTCGAGCCCTGAACGGTTCCACTCCAGATATATAAGGATTGCCGAGGTTGCTTCTATGCATGTGGAGCTTTAAAATTGCGATGTTTACAGGTTAGGATAGTTCGTGGTGCATTTGGATTGCTATTTAAGTTACAATGTTGAATAATATCATAGCGGTTTTGGATTGCTCTACCTTTCTTATGTAGTGAGGTTAAATACCACTTTCGCTTACCAAATTTTCAGTATAAATATATCCGCTGAGCGTGATTTTGGATGGATTTTGCAAGTTCTGCATCTGTTTCACTGCTCCTCGTTCTTTACTTGATCTTCCTTCATTTGTCTATGCTTTGCAAGTGCAAGGCAGCATTATGTTGTTGAGATAATCTGCCGTTTGAGATATTAGTGATTCGAGTAGGTTTTGCTTTTGATAATTGAATCTCCAAGGCATTTTACGTGCACCTCAACTAATTCTCCCTAGTGTTACGATTAAAAGGATTACTGGTCTGTCCGTGCCCTGCTCTCAATCCTTTTCCTGGGTGTCAATAGCTGGTCTGTCCTGTTCTACGAAGTGACGAGGAACTTCCCTCCAACGGGGTTGAGGTGGGTAATTCCTATTGTTCGCAGCTGTTAGGTCCAATATAATCTCTTGCTCCCACAGTTCCGCTTGCTCAATCAAAGCTATTAGCTAGAAGCCCCTATGAAACGTTTGGAGTTTCTTTGTTGCGAACTCGCGAGTGATCATGTAGTTCATTCTGTGGTTTTATAATGTCCGTCATGTGTCGTCGTTCTTGTCCATGAGTTAGATTTTATGAGAAATCGTGGCGGTCAAAGATGTTACATGCAGAATATAACTGAAACCAATAGCCGACCCCTTGTTGGCTGAGGATGTAGAAGAATTTGAGGCCGTTAACCAATTTAAAACCAAGTTCTGAGATTTCAGTGTTTTATGGTGCTCTTGGAAAAATTACTTGTAACTCGTTGCAAATATGTTCACCGTAAAAAGCAAATATTGCTACTCCCTCCGGCCCTTATTTAGAGTCCAGTACTCCATTTTGAGCTGTCTCTTAATAAGTGTCTATTTTGTAAAGTTATGGGGGTAAAAGTTGGTGCATTGTCTATTTTGTTCTTAAAAGTATATTTTATTTTGAAAAATTAGTGAGTAAAAATATAAAGATGACGGATAAGTAGGAAAAATGGAGGAAAAAAGTGATGTGAAAGGTGTAATGATAATGTCTTTTTAATAAGTTGGAGTTTCAAAACAGGACACTTAAAAAGGAGACGGAGGGAGTAACTTGTATCGTCGCTTGGGTAAAGTATTTTAAAGAAAATGCGAAGAATTATTATCATTTTCTTATTACAGCTACTTTACTGCGAGAAATAAGGGGAAACGACAATCTGTTGCAAATTCTGAGAAGAATAATGTTCATTTTTGCTTACTTTGGTACGGTAAAAGAATTCATTCATTTATAAGATGTAACAGTAGCCAAACAGTCCGCAGTATAAAAACAGAGTACAACGGCTCTGTAGGAACAAATGGGAGCCGAAGAGAACTGATACTGTACGTCAACACTATATTTGGCCGGAGAACAACTCACTTTACATAAAAATAACACATCATCTTACTATCTTAGGAATCATTTTTCTATTAACAATGTGCCATCCCCGTATCAACCCAGTGCCCAACCACGAGCACAACGGTGAGAATTTGTGAACATAGTTACGGGCTTATAATTAATCCAATGGACAAACTTAAAATGGCAACTATAAGAGCAATTACATTCCAATTGAGATATCGGATTTGGCAGTGAGTGTTTCTCGGCATTAATTTGATGAAAACATTCTTCCTTTATGATCGTCCATTTGATGAAAGCATTTCAAAGTATGTGACCGAACAATGAAAACAAATACTCCGTAAGTGATGACTAAATATTTTACATGAAAACTACCACAAAATATATCCAGACGTTTTTAAGTTAAATCAGACAGCCTGAAATTCAATCTTGGCTCTATACATCAAAATTCTAGAACAAGTTCTGAAAAATTCCAGACTCGCACTGACGTGTGATAGAGCATGACAAAGACCTAATCAAACCTAATACACCTCCGAAACTCAATATCCCCGACAAACAGTTCATTTCTGTTCTGATCTATAACAAGAAAGAATGTTGAAAACAGAAGTTGAACACAGTTCCACAAGCATTCGAACGAGTAGATCCACCAGTAGAAACAAATATCATTCAGTGAAATGGATGAAAGGCAAAAGCTTTACCGTGACGGGATTCACCGCGACGGGATTCAGCGGAACGCCACTGCTTTCTAAACCTCTCGACGTTTTGTTGTCAATACCAACGTTAAATTTCCTCAATTTCCAGATCGCAACATCCGCAAAGCTCAGGTAAAAGAATCCAACAAAATCCTAATCCCTGGTATGGCACAAGAGTCTATACGATTTACAAGAGTGAAAGAAGGGGATTAATGCCTAGTAATGATCCCTTTCTTCATCATCAAAATGCAGACTTTCTATACCCTTGAGAGTGGTCTCATACTTGTTATTCCTCCCAGATGATGTGCGATTGGGGTCTGAGGACCCACCAAAGGGGGAACTCCTTTGTCCACTCGAGATTCTCTGCTGTGTTCCTGGACTTGCCTCTGTGGTGCGAGAGCGAACAGGGTCAGACTCATTCCCCACGATAAGCCCCTCGCGGGAAGTAGAGACAGCAGGTCGCCTTAAGGATCCACTTGACTGCCCTAAAAAAGTGGAGCTTGACAACTGCAAGAACAAATTGGGAAATTGCAGCTGAGAACAAATCACACAGTTGTACTTGCAGACAATGTTTGTTTGACTAGACTAATGCAAAAGAAGGATATATAATTTCATAGGATAAATAATTTCACATCGCCCTGGGGCCAAGGTATTGAGATCACTACATCCCATTTTTGTGAGATATGTGGTCCGCTGACATTTACAGTTCATTCAATGCTTTAATCCAGGCAAACAAAGATGAAATGAGACACATAATGCAACTTTAAGGCACAGGAAGGTTGGAAAAAGGCAAATTTAAAAGCACTAAGAAGCCTAATGCCAAAAAAAGACAGCAACAAGTGGATACAGTGAAGCAGTAACCATAGTTGCCAACTCTAAAATCTTTGAGAAGAGATCCCAGAGACTATAACATTCATTACAAGTTTTGTCATGTACTCTTAAGTAGTCTGCATATTGCAGCCTGGCGGAGTTTCATCCACCTCGGAGATCAGTTCAAGAAAGTTCAAGCATGAGAAACCCAGGCTGCAATTGCACCATGTATCATCGCCAGTATCTACAGGGACCGTGTTGCAACTAGCAACACAGAAAATAGGACGTTTTATTAATCTTTGAGATCTTACGACAACGAAAAGTCATACTCCGTCCGTCCCCATTTGTTGGTCCTTTATGCCTCTTTTCGTCGTCCCAAAAAGATTGTCCCTGTTCCAAAGTAATGGGCAAAAGTTGATGAGTTTACTCTTTTGCCCTTCACTTTTGAACTTAATTTCTAGCAGTAAAAAAGTAATGATGATGTTTTTAGAAGACTTGAAGGGTAAAAAGAGAGAATAAAATCATGACAAGTGCAATGATTATGTTTCCTTAATAAGTTGGAATCCCCAAAAGGGACCAAGAAATGGGGACGGAGGGAGTATCATCAATAAAAAACTATCATGCAAAAGAGGAAAAACACCAAAAAACTAGGGTCACATAAACAAAGTCCAAACAGTTTACCATAGCTTCTTTGCTCGTTGAATCATTTGCAGCTGGACTCTTCTGCTTAGGTAAACTTCCATCATTTATAGCTTGTCCAGAAACTCTCCTAAAACCAATTGGAACTGAGATTCCTTCCTCACCTGCAAAGAGAAAGGACTTAAACATAAACCATGGCATACGCAAAGGACCAACTCAGAGAGAAAACTGATGCTTCTCACGGAAGGAGGCTAGAAAGCTTTAAATTTTATAAACTGGTCTGGAGGAGTTTGAAGAAAGACATTAACAATAACACATTCATGAAAGGAATGGATTAGATAACTCCCATAAAGAATGTCAACAAGGGGGACAAAGGAGGAGACGCCTCACATAAACCACCTTATAAGTAACAAATTAAATTCATGCTCAAGGATCTTCACTTCCAAGGAGCAATGCAGGAAAATTACCTGACTGCCTGTCAGCATTGGCAACAGCAGGAGGCAATCCAGAGCTTGTTCCAGCACCAGGACCCTAGCAGAAGCAACCATCATATAGATAGGGATAGCACCAATGAACAATGAAAGACAAAATCATTACCACGTCACTTACAAGAGCTCGAGAAGGAGGAGCGGCAATTTGTGATTGCTGATACTTCAAGATGGTCCAATCAAAAACATAATCAAACTGAAAACCTGCACAGGGATTAAGCGGCATAAAATGAGATACAGCATGAACACTTAATCTCTTAAGCTGGAAACTAAAGTGCCTCGTACAGAAAATCTATGCAAAGTTACAAACCTTCCCGAATAAAAAGGTCACGGAATATTCTCTTCAGATAAGCATAATCTGGCTTGTCATCAAAGCGTAGAGAACGACAGTAATGGAAGTATGATGCAAACTCTGTTGGATAACCGCGACATAAAGCCTAAGAAAGTAATGCATAGTTGGCAATGGTTTCATAGAGATTGAAATAAGCCTATCTGTGTAGATATCTGGTCACTATATTTAAACAAGTTACCTCAATAGATGTGGAAACCTTCCTTTCGCTAATTTTTTCATACTTCTGCTTCTTATTTCCTGCTTTCAGCCCCTGCCAAGGAAGACTACATATAGAAGGGATGTCAGAACAGGCTCAACAGACAGCACAATGGAGAAAACGTGAAGGAATGTAGCAATAATCACCTTCCTCTCAGGAAATACATAAGGACATATCCAAGAGATTCTAAATCATCCCTCCGGCTCTGCTCTATGCAGCTCAACAGCAATCAGATGGAACAAAAGTACAAAATTTTGAAGTCAAGGCTTGACATTTAATGGGTAAACCCGAAAACATGTGCATTTAGTCGAACCACGGAGCCACCAAGAAGTTAAAAGAGAACACATACCAATGCCAAGGTGAGTGTTCATGCTTGCATATCTTGCAGTTCCAGTCAAATTTTTATTCTCCCTGCAGTGTTCATGACATGTGATAAACGTTCCATAAAATGGAATAGTAAATTCAATATTTAAAGACGAAAAATGAGGAAAAATTCCAAAACTAGAACTCTATGAAGACTAAACAAATCTAATACTGCAATGGAACACCACCAGCACACTGATAAAAGTACATCGCATGGTGTCACACGATCACCATCATTGCCATGGTTTTCTTTTCTACTCAAAATCCATAGTGAGCAAAAATCTGCCTGAGAAAGGCGGGTCAAGCAAATCCATCTAAATGATAGATTGTGTCAAAAATATTTTAATTTCATTAGCAAATCAGTTCTATCAAAAAACGAATTAATGAAAAAAGCACCCATATGCTACAGAGGCCACCAATGAAAAGACACTATGCATGTTTCTAGAATATCTACGAACTGTGCAGAATTGATCGAGAGAGGGACTGCACTGCCTCGACTCCCAACTATACAACTGATAAAAGAGCTCTTGCTTGTACTCAAGGGACTCCTGAGTCCTGACAATACACCAAATAAATGATTCACAAAAATATGGTCACATTTGGGCTGGTTTTATGGTGGCAGTGGTGTCATGGCCCTAATGGTGGTGACACACGATGACACCCAGGCAAAGCAGTTTTCTGGTGGTCCCGACAACAAAAGCAGTGGCTGTACAGCACATAGTTAATGGTGGTCGGGTGGCGCCGATCTGCCATGATTCCTCTATGTTTGATGCGGGTTATTTGGCGAGAGAAACTTGAGATGTTTTGAAGGGGTCGAAAAGCCTTTGTTTAGAATCGAAAGTTATTTGGTGAATAGCTTGTATAGTTTTGAGAAGAGAGAATGCAATCCTTCTCTTGATCAATTTTTAGATTGGTTTGAGCTTTTCAATTCACACGGTGGTGTAGAGCCTTTTCGTCTGTGGCTTTTTTTTTTGTGTACGGGTGGCAATCCCTTTTTTTTTTTTTGATAAGCAATTTATTAACAAAAAGACATGAAGGGAATGCCGTCCGAATACAAGAAAGGTCACAAGACAAAAAAGCCCTATACACTCTCCTATGGAAGGAAAAGTTCAAACTATTCTAAAAAAATGGGCAATAGAAGGATTACATTCTCTCTTGTCCCAACTATACAAGCTATTCACCAAAACACTTTTAATTTTAAACAAAGGCTTTTCGACCCCATCAAAACATCTCGAATTTCTTTCACGCCATAAAATCCACATCAAACAAAGCGGAATCAAGGTCCAAACTCACTTCCTTCTCTTCCCCACTCTAGCATCTCTCCAAGCAATTAAGAGTTCTATAACATTCTTTGACAAAGCCCATTGCATCCCAAACCACAAAAATACCGAGGTCCATAGTTCCCAAGCCACCCACGAAAATACGAGTGGCAATCCCTTAATACCTTCTTTCTAATATGATTGTTTACGTATCAAAAAAAAAACTGGAATGGAGGTGATGATAAAAAATGAACTATAATTTTCGAATCAACTAGTGAACATTTAGACTCAAGGAGTTGTTACTTGTTTGGTACCCATTCCAATTCATGTCATCATCTTAAAGGTCCAGCTATCCTACATACACAATTGAGAAAATGACCACAAACTCCAGGTCTCCAACCAAGCTGTTCCTCAATGGGGAAATGGTAAATGTGTTTGCATGTACAAGATTGCACAAAATGTCAGCCAGCATCCATGCAATGATCAACACTATCTCACCTGTAAGGAATGTGTTGATGCGTTGTAGTGTCTCTATACTTCTTAGCCAGACCAAAGTCAATTACGTAGACCTGAAGAGCAGGGAGACATAGAATACCTTGCCAATGCATGTATCCAAGGAAAAAATAATAGCCAGCATGAAAGACAGATATTTTTTAAGAGAACCTGATTTGCACGCCTTCCCAAGCCCATAAGAAAATTGTCTGGCTTGATATCCCGATGTAGAAAGGATTTAGAATGGACAAACTCAACACGATTGATCTGAGTAAATATCAAGATTAGCACACGTTAACAGACATCAAAAACTATGAAAATTGCTACAAGCCTAGAACTGTATGTACGAAATCAAACATAATCACCATTTGATCTGCAAGCATTAGAACAGTCTTCAAAGAAAGTTTCCTACTGCAAAAATTGAACAAATCTTCAAGACTGGGTCCAAGCAAATCCATCACTAAAACGTTATAGTCTCCCTCCATTCCAAACCATCTCACATTTGGAATTCCAGCTGCAACATATTTCAGAACATACTATCATAAACAGGATAAGATATAAAAGCACATTACAGATGAACTGACAAAAAAAAAATGATAAAGGATCACAGTAACCGCAATTATAATAAGCAATAAAGTTGAATTTCCCCTTACTTCCTCCTTGAAGAATTCTGTATAACTTTGATTCGTAAAGCAGCTGAGGATGCTTCGTCTTTACATTTTCCTGAGGTTTACAAGCAGTATCAGCAACTAATCCAGCATAGAGATCTAATATTATAAAACTTGCAGCAGACACTGAAGAATGAACTCAATGCATAACAGACAGGGATAGTCATGCTAAAGAACTAGGGAAACATGATCCAGCAAAAGTTTGGAGACCTTATAACAAATACTCAATACTTATCTATTCCCCTGTACTGCATGAATCTATCTGGAAATCGACATTAATACATCAATTTCTATTTTTACCAGATAAGAGTCACATAATTGTCATTACTAACCAAAAATCCTTGCCTAAGTTCATCAGAGTCCATTGTTGCTTAATGTTCAAAGGAAAATGTTAAACATCGCCCTTAGGGTGGTGGACCGGTTGGTTAACAGCCAAAAAATCAATTGAGATTTGTGAAAAGGGTACATGTGAATGTGTATTTAATAATATATATGAAATCTGTGAATGTTCACATTTATACCGTGAAATGCCTTAGTATGTCTTGGTAAATGGCCTAAACAGTTCAAAGAGAACTCTCCTAATTTCTTGTCTGAGGACAATATTTTTAGGTTTGTTTGGAACTTGTAGGAAAGAAGAGAAGAGAAAGGAAAATTCAAATATTTCTCTTCTATTGTTTGTTAAGAGGAAAGTGAAGAGAAAACAACAAAATCATATTTTGAGCACAGTAAAATTTTCTCTACCTACTCTTTAGTGTTTACACTTTGCTTCTTAATTAGTTTCTCTCTCTTCTCTTCCACAAGTTCAAACAGAGTGTTAAAATTTATATGCCTGGCGTTGAGCCATCATCGGTTCGTTTGAACGACTCATCCAACCAAGGATCTTCACTAAATTAAGTATGAATCTATTGCACCATCAAAAGCACCAGAACAATTTTTTAATCCAATAACTGGCACCAACAATCAGGAATTCTATACCCCCTATTGAGCAGAGAGACTCAAGACGTCTCAAAATGCACTTCTACTACACCTTGCTAATTAAACGTGACAACACAACTCCAAAATGCTTACAAATTGAACAAACAGAACCACTTAAAAACCACACAATAACCAATTCTCAGCAGAGTTATCATTATCATCATTCACTCGAATCACTAACCACAAAACACATCAAAACAACACACACACACACACACACACAATATTATCGGCAACAAATAGACAAAATCAGAGTTTCTGAAAGCCAAAGCACTCACAAGCTTAATCGCAACCTCTTCGTTTGTCTGAATATTAGTGCCTGTAAAACAAAGCACAATCAACAACACTTCACAGCACAGCAAAAACAAACCGAAAGGCAGAGAGAGGAGGCGACACAGACCGAGATAGATCTCTCCGAACGATCCGCTGCCGATTTTCCTACCGAGTCGAAACTTGTTGCCGACGCGAGGCTCCATCGTTATAAAACCCTAGCTTTCGAATTCAAAACCCTAACGACACTCAATTGGAAGACGACTTTGAGCCCTACAAGAGATCTAGGGTTTTCCGTCGCAGAGACAAGGAGGGGGGGACCTCCGTCATGCACTTTTGCGGGCTCTCTCTCTCTCTCTCTCTCTCTCTCTTCTTTCTCTCTCTCTATCTATACTGTCACACTCTTGGTAAGTACGTACGTTTTTTTGATCCAACCAAAGCGAAGAGTTGATACAACTAACCACTTTAATGGGGGGATATCGTTTGCTTTTCGATAACAAATGCTGGTTTTTTCTCGCCAAGTCTAATTATGTGACTTGACTACTACGCCAATGCCTAGCCCATTTTTAGGCTTTTTTCCAGCTCATTTTCCTGATAATCGATTTTTTTTTCCTTTTAAAAGAATACAGACATCATTAAGGATTTGTTTGTTTGAAATACTCAAAATTCTTGTTAATTTTTTTACATGCATATATCTCCACCCATTACATTTTAAAAATCTCCCTTAAAACCCAAAACAAACAAGCCCTAAACAAGTCAAAAATTTATTATATCATTTTGATAATGATTTTAGAATATTGTTATTTGAGATAACTAGATAAAATAGGTTCAATCTAGCTTTCCAATCTTCTGCTTTTTCAGTAGGGGTAGAATTGTGTTCCCATACAATTTTATGGCATTTGATGAATGTAATTTTTACATGGTTAATTTTCCCAATGAATTTTAAAAGAAAAATGCTAAAAACAACTCAATATGCCATTTTAATGTAAAAAATGTATTAAAAGGTGTAAAAATGTATAAAAGTGCATTGAAAAATATAAAAGTGCACTGAAATATTTGCTTTCTGTGAATTTTTTTTTATTTTTTTTGCCTTGGGCTGTCAAATCCATTTAAAAAACTATTTTGATGATCAAAATGATAAAAGAGGCACACAAATGGTGTTGATTGGAACCGTGCACTCCATTTAGGATTTGTTCTCTATACTTTGTTAGTAAAATAGCCTACAGGAGATTCAGAACAGCGGCGGAGCCACATGATGCCCAGTGGAGGCATGCGCTCCCACTACAATTTTTAATAATTTTATTTTCACCCCAAATTATAAATGTCATCACAATTTGTATTCAAAAATTATACACATTTATTTCTCTTATAATATTTACCTTCTTAGTATCTTTGTCAAGTTTTCAAAAAAGTACTCTTTTGAGTACTTGTTTTCCATAAAGACTCGTTATATATATGTGTATTGTTGCAAATTTTGTGTCTTAAGTTCATATCTTTCATGTTATCGTTGTGTACTATAACTCTATTCGTAAAAGATATAAAATTCTAAAAACATACTAAATGGGGACCCTACCGACCTAAATTTCTGACTTCGCCATTGATTCGGAAGTTGTCCTTGACTCTGAACCCCAAATGCCTCTGCCGGTGTGGGAGAATTAGGAGATAATACCCCGTCGGTAATTCTCTTTGCTTTGGTTAGAGGGAGAAATAATTGTGAGGAATTTGTTCGTGCGTGGTCGGTAAGCGTGGCGAATGCAGTCCTGCTGAGGAATCGAAGACGAGGATTGTCTGGATTGATGCCGTCAATTCCACGTTACGAAAAACTTTCGTACTTATCACGTGATCTAATAATTGCCTCCTCCTGTGGGCCAATATCGGCCCAATTCTGTTGGTGTATAATGATCGTGAAAAGGGTTAAAACCCAACTATTTACAAGCCCAATTATCTGCGGTTCTGTTTACGGAAAATTACCAGTGCCCACGAATCGAGTAATTTGAAAAAAACGGATTCCGGGGATCCTGCTGGCGGCTATCCTACTGGGTTGTAGTGCGGCCAATTTAGCCGTCTATTTCGGCACGAGCAATTTGGATGGCTTGAATTTAATCCGAGTTTCTATCAATCTGGATCGTCAATTGCTGAAATAAACAGTAGGATCAGCCGCACTACAACCTTGTAGTGCTCCAAATCCCTAAAAAACACACTTGAAGGAACTAAAGAGGATTACACCTTTTATGGTTTTTTTTTTTTTTTTTTTGACGGCATGATAGTAAGGGGCACGCAACTCTACTAATTCCCTCCCCAGTCCCAACTAATTCCCTCCCTAACTAGTCAAAGGCAGGTCATCTGTGCCGGGACTAGAAATTTCATAAGAAATTAATCTCTTGCAACCTGATCCGAAGAATCGAACCATGTTAAATGATAAATTTTAGTTTGACAAATATTGAATCACATATTTAGCCAACGATGGGTTCACTCACACAACATTGTTTCGCCATTCTATTCTGATTTTGTGTTTTGGTTTTCTAACGTGAGGCATTCTTCAATGAGTCCAAGGGCTTCTGCGCTAGTTGGACAAAATTTCTGTCATCAAAATCTGACCAAGAGTGATCCAAAAACATGATCCAGTGTATGAACAAAAAGCTTGCTGCAATAGGACAAAGCAATTTTACACGTTAATTTTGGCAAAAATAATAATAATAATAATAACCAAAGCTGCAAACGTGCCCCTTGAACAGTCGTTTTGCCATTCGAAGGTGCCCATTTAAACAAATCAAATGTGTTCTCTTTCGCGTACTAAAATGACTACACAACATAGCAAGAACATCACATTTTGGCTTCAGAAATCTCTGAAGTAAGACCACCACTAATGAACAAAATTGGGTTCTCCAAAACTCCCTTTAAACTCCAATTTCTAGGCAAAATATGAACAAACTCGAAGCACGTACGCTTGGATTTCTCTGTAAAACTAACAAATAATTAAGCCCTGCCCAAGTATAGGAAGAGCATGAAACACATTTCTATGTACTCAGGGTTATGGGTTGAAGAAATAAATGCCACACTTGCATTTCCATCCCTCAGGCTCATAATTTGCATATTGGACCCTCACACGGTCAGTGGTAGCTGGGACTTGAATGGCATCACATGGTCTGCAGACTCCACACTTGTGGTCACAGTTTGGTGGTCTTGACCCAAGTGTGCCTAGCCCTCTGTATGCCTCCTCATTATTGCTCACTCTTCTTCCCATGCTTTCAAATCCCTTCACAACACAAAACAAAATGCAAAATGAATAAAACTAGATATATGGTGAACTTGGTTTGGGTAATTTTTCTGGATACATTATACATAGCTTTTCTAACCATAATGTCCCCAACACGTATACTGCCTCTCTCCCGAAAAAGATTGTCTGGTCTTCAAAACGATTTTTTTTTTTTAAATGCATTTTTATCAAGAAAAAATCGAGCGTTATTCATAAATTAAAAAAAAATCATTGATGTTTAGTAACTAGCAGCAAAAAGTTCAAATTTTCTGCAACAAAAATGTTCTAGTTTTAAGTTCTCGTTTTCGGACCGGACAATCTTTTCTGTACGGAGGTACTAATCATAGAGAAAAGAGTGCAAACATGCCTGCTTTGACTCGAGGACTTCCCGTCGGGGGCGGAAGATGTATCCTGATTATGATCAATCATAGTATAAGGTTAGTTCAATACATGCTGTAAATGACCAATTATGGAAGGCAACGTTTCCAGAGAGCAGTTTAGGAGGGAGAGAAATACATGTTGGGATCAAATAATTGGAGAGAGAGAGAGAGAGATGAATACTATAATTGAAGGGAAGTGAATAATATATGAAGATCTAACCTTGCTCGCGAGCAACTTTACACGATGCAAGTGGCCAGATTGTCATTACCCAAATCATTACTTGGAGAGTGCAAACGAGGAAATGGAGAACTCTTCTCTTCATATCAACAGGAATGACCTAATCCAGTAATCCCCAATGTGTGTGTGTGTGAGAGAGAGAGAGAGTGACCTTACTCACTCACACTTCAATTGGCAAAGCTGCATGTGAAAAGGGCTAAAAACAAGAAAGCTGTCCTTAGTTAAATAAATCAGATACGTACATCTCTCTTCATGACTGTATCTGTAATTTTTTGTTGGGGAGCACATTTACCATTTGGACCACCGACCTCTCTGGCTCTCTGTCTTTGGGTCAAAAAGAAGACTAGTTGTGAGTAGTGTGTCCTCTCTATAGTGAATTGTACGTGATGGCCTGAGATCTGAATGTGCAAAATAATGGTTAACAGAAGGTACTAGCGAAAACTTTCATGCAGGACCAGCTTTGGCCTTTTTCCAAGGGTAGTGAAAGTGCACTTCTTCTTTTTTTTGGTGTTTAATGTGGAAAATCACTACGAGATGAGGAGGTTGATAAACGTAAGGGGAGGTTGATGTAATTTTCTCCGAAATCAAGCTTGATCAACAGACTGCGGGTAGGCCCATTCACACATCAGTGGGGCATATGAGTGCATAGTATTCGAGTTTGACTCATTTGTAAACAAGTCGAGCCCTTAATGAGCCGAGTCAGATTAATGTACTTAATGAACCTTTTTAAAGGAGCCGAGCCTATACAAACGAGCCGAGCTTTTGAGTGTTGAACTCGTTTCGTTTACTAAACAAGTCTAAAACTCAAGAAAGATTACTAAACGTATTGAGCCAAGCCTTAACGAGCCAAGCTACAAGTTGTTCGGTTCATTTGCAGCTCCAGTCATATTTCCATTCATATATGAGCGGACCAAATAAACGGAGCAAGATCGGGTGGGTTAAAAACCAAGGTCCCTTCCAAGTTTCGTATACAAATGAGAAAGAAGCCGAAAACCCTTGACAGCCAGAACTCAACACACATGCATACACACACGGGATCAAGCCAGTGGGAGAATAATCATGGTGGTGAGACAAAGGTTGTCGAGGTTTTGATGCAAGAACAGGCCACTCTATCGAGTAATGGCTACCGATGGTAGATCTTCCAGGGACGGCAAGCACTTGGAAGTCTTGGGCTATTACAATCCCCACCCAGGTAAACTTCTATAAAGAATAATAAACTCATCATTCTGTGCGGATAAGTAGAGTGATTTGGCAAGTCTTGCTTCATTTGAATTGGTATTACGCGCTGAGTTATGCGAATTCTTCCCTGCGTATGATTACCTTGTTTGCTGAAATAAGGTTGGTCATGGAAGAATTTGGATTGCAATCCTCTTACAACCCAAAATGATTAGGCTTTGCTCTTTCTTGTATTGCTTCAAAATTTCAATTTGAACTAAAGAAACGTAATAATTATGCTATAGGCTATCTATTTGTCCAATTGCATCAAATTCCTTTGATGGCGTCACTCTTTTTTGTAAGAAGCAACCTTGAATACTCATGTTACATGCATTTTTGAATCTTATGTACAATTACAGTCGTACTCCCTTACTAAGGACATCATAGTATTTGAAGCAGTACCTAGTTTCAAGAGAAATCCAGGCAATAAAGGTTAAGATTTTTTAGTACAAAGTCAGAGAACCTTCCTTTTACACGAAAACTGTGGTCTGCGCTCACAAAAAATTATCCAAAGTCTCTCCGAAATATAGAATAACTTCATAATTATTTCAAGTCATGAAATCATGTTAAATTTACTTACCCACAAAGATGAGTAACACAATTAGGATTCCGATCCAAGTATCGAACAAGTGCAGTAAACCATTTAGAGATAATCATAGGCAGTTTATCTTCAAGAAGAGTAATAATGCTTACATCACTAAAAAATGCACTGCACCCTCATTTAAAAATTCAAAAAATTAGTTGACTATTCAAATTACTGTATTGGAGATGAATTCAAAAATTACTATAATGACAAAAAAATGGACAATAACTTAATTGAATGGTTCACGTGCCCTATAACGTTCCGGTAAAAGAACACAGAACCTTTGGGACTCTTGTATTTGGAAATATTCCTCCCATCACGGAAGTCCCTAATCACTGTCAATGGCTGACGATAAACATATGGTAACTAAGCCCCAATACCCTGCATATATACACTTTTAAAGAACAAATCCTCCCTGAATTCAGTCAAACTTAGCACTTCCCTAAAAAGATGAAACTTGTCCGTAGCATCCAAGAACAGTGTGCTGTAACGCATATAAAATTCAAATCTCCAACAATGAATCAAATTAAACATTATAAGTTCTAAAAAAGGTATTTCAAAGATATCACTGTATGCAAAAAATCTAGAAATATATAAAAAAAACAGGTTGCCAAAGACTGAAAAGTAAACAACTAAAACAAGGTAGGTCAAAACTTTATGACCAATTAAGAACTAAAACCACAAATCATCGATAAACAAGCCACCAGAGGGTAAACAAAGAAACTATATTTGGAGAACGAACATAAATGCTTACTGCCACTTACCTCAAATCCTCCCCCTGTTGATAGAAAATAGGCGACCCTGCTTACAAGTCTTAAAGAGAACGAACGACTTCAAGAAAGAACTGGGACGTTGTGGTAACCAATGCATCTACAACCAGATTCAAAACATCAGCCAAGTCACTATAGATGTGTTTTTCGAGTGTGAACCATATCAAGAGTGACCGGTCCATTCACAAATAGCACGTTCTGGTTGACTAAAACCACGAAAAGTATCAATAAGCAAGCCACCACAGGACATGCTATTGGCGAATGGACCGGTCCCTCTTGATATGGTTCACACTTAAGAGAACATCTATAATGACTTGGTTGATGTCTTGAATCTGGTTGTAGATGCAGTGATTACCACAACGCCTCAATTCATTCTTGAAGCCGTTCGTTCTCTTTATGACTTGTATTCGGAGTTGCCTACTTTCTATCAACAAGGGGATGATTTGAAGTAAGTTGTCCGTTTTTTTGTTTAACCCGTGGTGTCGATACTTTTCGCGATTTTATTCCTAACTGGGTCATACATTAAAGTTTTGGCCTACATTATTTTAGTTGTTTCCTTTTTCAGTCTTTGATGGCCTGTTTTTTAGTATATATTTGTCAATTGTTTTTTTTGCATATAGTGATATCTTTGAAATACTTTCTTTAGAATTTATAATGTTTCATTTGAATCATTGTAGGAGATTTGAATTTTATATCTGTAACAGCCCATAGTTCTTGGATGCTACGGGCAAATTTCTTCTCTTTAGGAAAGTGCTAAACTTGGCTGAATTCAGGAAAAAATTGTTCTTTAAGAGTGTAGTTATGCAAGGTATTGGGCTCGATTACCATATTTCTATCATCAGCCTTTTACAACGGTTAGGAACTTCCGTAATGGGAGGAATATCCCCGAATACAAGGCTCCTGAAGGTTCAGTACTCTTTTACCGGAACGTTATAGGGCAAGTGAACTTATTGTCCATTTTTTGTCATTATAGTAATTTTATAATATAATTCATATCCAATAAAATAATTTGAATAATCAACTGATTTCTTAAAATTTTAGATCAGGGTGTGGGGCATTTTTTGAGTGATTCGAGCATTATTACTCTTCTTGAAGATGAACTGCCTATGATCATCCCTAAATGGTTTACTGCACTTGTTCGATGCCTGAATCCTAATCGTGTTACTCATCTTTGTGGGTAAATAAATTTATTTACTTAATTCAAGAAACATGATTTCATGACTTGATATAATTATGAAGTTATTCTATATTTCAGGGAGACTTTGGATACTTTTTTGCGAGTGCAGACCACGATTTTGTGTGTGTGTGCGTGTATGTGTGTGTGTGTAAGGAGAAGGTTCTCTCTCCGTGTGTACTAAAAAAACTTAACCTTTATTACCTGGACATTTCTTGAAATTGGGTACTGCTTCAAATACTATTATGTACTTAGTTAGGGAGTATGACTGTAATTGTACATAACTATGATGCACGGACGACATAGACACGGGAAAAAATGGAAATACAGACATGCGCGAGACACGCCACGTATATATTTAATTAATTATTTATTTATATAGTATATATTTATATTTTTCAATTTTGAAAATAGTCTGATCGAGTGATTCATTATAAAATTCTTAAAGATTGATGCATCTTGCACCATTTGCAAACAAGGTATTCCTCGCTGAGTACTCAGCTCGCACCAAGGTGCCTGGCTGAGGCAACTAATCCCCACTCGGTGGGCATTACTCGCCGACTAACACCGAGTACTCGTTCTAAAGTGCCTGGCCGAGTGACTATCAAGTAGCGAGTTTTAGAACACTGATCATTTGTGCTAGTTTATAACTTTATATGATATATTTATATTAAAAAACGTCATGTATTAAGTTAAACGCCATCATTTGTGTCACCAACCATGTCCCATACGTGTCTCACCTGTGTCACCCCTGTGTCCCCATCTGTGTCCCCCTTCAAAAATTAAATTAAATAATTAGACATGCCACGTGGCGTGTCGGACACGTGTCTCACTAGTGTCCCCGCGTGTCCTCATGTCCGAACATGGCAACACCTTGACCTCTAGAGATGTCGATACCTCATAGGTACATAAGATTCAAAAAATGCATGTAAGACTAGTTAGGGCTTCATACTCATCTTGGAGGCAAATTACTTCTGCTAAGATTGAGAGACTACCCTTCAAAAGTTTCAAAAGTCCGTCATAAAAGTAACACCAGTATTCTACCATGAATTCAGCTTGAAATATCGGTCGAGTCAATTTTACCTTTTTTCTGCGCAAATTACCTTCAAACTTACATAGCCCACCAATTTTAACTGAGGATGGCATTTTTCGCATTATATAAGTGTATCATCTTTTTTGGCAAAGTTATGATGATTTGGACCCATAATTAACAACCATCTTCTAAGCATAAAAAGGGAAAGGAATTACCTAAATATTTATCAAAAATAGTATGGGAAATTTTCTGTTATATTCTTTCAACTTTAAGTAAAAATTCACTTTGGTCCTTCACGCTTTAATTTGGACAAATATATACCTGCACTTTTTCTTTGGTTTCAATGTCAACTCTTGGTTAGATTGTCATGTACCCGGCTCGGCGGCCCGTGTCCATTTTTGAGGGTTACAGTCATTTATACTTAAAGTTGGAGGGGACCCTATTCGATGGCAACCCTGCCAACCCATCTCGACTCAGTAGGATTCCTACTCTCCAAACTCAGATGACAAATCCTACGATCCCTCTCCAAACCCACCTTAATCTCACAAATCCCGTCTCCCATTTCCACCGAATAATGACTTCACTGCCGTCGATATCTGCAGTGATTCTGATCGGGAAACACCATCGTTCGAAGTGCAGTTCGCGGCGGGGGAGGATTATGACTGGGAGTAACAAGAGCCATTTTCCATATGTTTATGCTATTTCTCTACATCTGTTATGTGAACGTTTAAACAGTGCGAATGAATTCTAATACGTAGTATGTATTTAGGGTTTGAGTTTTTTATCTTGTATTTCTAATTTTAAAAACATTACTCTCTGTTTATGTATCTGTATTGGGAATTGGATTTTCGTATACCTTTTTTACGAATAAACACCTCTTCTTCTCGATTATTTTCTTTGTTTGACAAAATGGGTCTTCCTTTTGATTCAACGGCATCATCATCACCATCGCTGCCACTTATCGGTTCTACCACCACAAGCTCGACGGCAAGACCCAATCGGAGCCGCTGGTCGTCTACGGTCGGATCTACTGCACGCGGGTTACAGCGCTGTTGAATGGTGATGGACCAGTGGGTGAGGAAGTTGAGAGGGATGGGGGTTTGAGGGTTCGAGGTCCACGCGGACGCCACCGCAGAGGAGTGTTTTGGCAGAGGTTGAACCGGAGTGTGTGTTGGCGTCGCCGGGGAAACCTCTGGTTTTTTCAAGGTTTGGTCATCGGAAAAGCCAGTCAAGGTTCGGTGTTTTTTTTTTTTTCCGCTGTCAAGGTGGAAAGGAAAGGAAAAGAAAAGAAAATTAAAAAAAATTGGCCTGTTCATTTAGCACATTTGAGTATTTTAGTTTGGGTAGGGGTGGAGAAAGAAATAAGGTAATGATTGAAAAGAGATAGAGAGAATAAAATTAATAATTACAAAAATAAGATAATGATTAAAGAAATATATAAGTTAATGATTGAAAAATAAAATTAAAACAAAATAAATATGCTAAACGAACAAAGCCAATCTTTTATTATTTGGTTGAAAAAAAAAGAAAGAGAAAAATAAAAATTTTAAGTTTAATGAATGATAAATTTTTCCTCGTATTTTTCTCCCCTTTATTTTTTCTTTCCTTTCCTTCCTTTTCTGTAGGTTCCCAACAGAGGCTTTTGCATGGGCCGAGATGGAGGGAGGGAAGAGAGAGGAGGGAATGGGTGATTTGTACCCTAAAAACAGTCATGTGCGAAGCACATGGGGAAGGATCCGGTCAATTTGCTTTGGACTAGTTTGGTCTATTTAGTGCATCCGAATCGTTCAAAAGTATTTTGAATGACTTAGATTTAAAGGGATGGTTTTTAAAATACGGCTCGGATGCACTAAGTAGACCAAACTGGTCCAAAGCAAATTGACGGGGTCCGGTCCCTCACACATGACCATTTTCCGAAAAAAAAGAAGAAGGTGACATCGAAACCAATTAAAACATGAAGGATCAAAGTGAATTTTGCTGCAAATCAAAAAAAAATTAATTTTTACTTTTAAGCCGAAGGAATATAACAAAATTTTTCTCAAATAGTATTCATGAAGAGCATATTTCTTGACTTTCAATATTTCAAAGGATGACAAAAAAGAGAATGTTAGTTATCAAATATTAGCACGTAATCAAATAATCCCCAAACAGAAATGAAACTAATGTCACAAGTGAATTGAGTTGTGAATGTAATATTATAACAAGTGTAATATTCTTTTCTTTTGTCACTCGTAAAGAACTTATCAAGAGCTCCTCTTTGAGATTCGAGTAATTATTCCGACTCTTTGCTTCTTCTTCTTTTTTTTTCATGTTGAAACAGGTAACTTCTTTAAGAGGCATGATGAGCTGTGATATAAGAAAGAAAAAGGGACCAAAAAAGACATTATTTTTATTTGTTATGTAACAAATTTTCTTCTATTGATTAGAAGATATTTCATAAAAGTATACCACCAAGCACAACACCATGACAAATAATTATTTCTATTCTATATGCATAAAAAACGAGAGCACAGTCCCACAAAATCACAAATCCGATAGTCGTCCTAAGAAATATTAAGCAAATGCCCACAGCCCATATTTCCAAGTTGCAAAAGAATAAGTAAAGATTTTACCCATACCTATTGGAGTGTTGGTTGAAAGAAGGATTTTGAATCTGATTGGAAAGAGGGACCATCGACCACTGAGAAATCGCTACGATTTGATACTTTGCTGGAGAATACGATTCTATCAAACGCAATACTCTTATGCTCTAATTATTAACCCACGTATTTCTTGAGGTGCTTGGGGTTTAGTTAGGGGCTTAGGGCACAAAACATAAGCAACGAAAGGAAAATAATGGGGTGGAGGAATAGAAGTTTTGTTTTCTTTTATAGCTTGGTTTGGAATTTGAGGAAAGTGGGAGAAGGTTAGAGAAAGGAAAATAAGAGATAAATTGTACTATTCACAATTCTAGATACTTTTATTTCTCTTTCTTCTTTCTCTACAAACCAAATAATGGGGGAGAAATTCTTTGAATTTTTCCTTCATTTCTCTTCTTTTCCACAAGTTCCAAACAAACCAAATCGGGGTTTTATTTTCTTTTATGCTTTGTCTATAATTTGAGGAAAGCGGGAGAAAGGAAAATGAAGAGAAATTAAGAGGAAAATTGTATTATTAACAATTCTAGATACTTCTATTTTCTCTCTAAACCAGACAATAGGGGAATTATTTAAAATTTTTCCTTCATTTCTTTTATTTTCCATAAGTTACAAACAAAGCACTACACTACCTTCTTTTTTTTCTAAGTGTCATCAAATGAAGTGGGCTTAGAAAATCATTTAGGGCTTTAGTTTTTGGAAAGGGCTTACATAGTTTTGGGTTCAAATATTTGGGATTGGGCCGAAGACCCCTAAACTGAAAATAGGAGGGCGCCTTGATTTTGGGAGCCTAGGCCACCACCTGATGGGCTTAAGCCCAGGTCAGGCCCTGAATCGATTACGGGATATGGCTGTTCCGGGCCCGGATCGTCATGAGGGTAATAAAAAAATAAAAAGAATTTGAACAAAAAGAAATCGGGTCGGTTAAAATCCATCGCTTCCAAGTTTCGAATACTGAAACCCAAAACCCTCGCCGGCCAGAACTCAACAGACTCACCCACAGAGAGAGAGAGAGAGAGAGAGAGAGAGAGAGAGGATCAAATCGGTGGGAAAAAAAAAATGGTGGTGAGACTTAGGTTGTCGAGGTTTGGATGCAAGAACAGGCCGTTCTATCGAGTAATGGCTGCCGATAGTAGATCTCCTAGGGACGGCAAGCACTTGGAAGTCTTGGGCTATTACAATCCCCTCCCAGGTAAACTTCTATAGAGAATAATGATAAAATCCCCTTTCTGTGCGCATAAGTAGAGTGATTTGGCAAGTCTTGCTTCACCTGTTGTAGAATGAATTGGTATTATGCTCTGAGTTATGCGAATTCTTCCCTGCGTAACGTTGGTAATGAAAGAATTTGGATTGGAATCCTGTTAGAACCCGAAATGATTAGGCTTTGCTCTTTCTTGTATTGCTTCAAAATTTTAATTTGAACTAAAGCAACGTATGCTGTTAGAAAGATTCTGACCGAAGAGTGGAAAATCTGGAATAATTAGGCTATCTGTTTGTCCAATTGCATCAAAATTCCTTTGATGGCATCCCTCTTTATTGTAAAAAGCAACCTTGATATCTATGTAGCCATAGCAATAGCCTTTGTTTCTTCGGTTAAAATCCCATTCATAGTTTATTGAAAGAATTAAAGCAAAGACCAGAAGTGAAACCATCCATGGAGGCCACTAGCAGGAATACAGGAATAAAGCTATTTCGCTTCTTGGTCTCCATAGCCGCAGCAGCAATTAGAATGTCAACTATTGCGATTGAAAGAAATTCAACTGTGTTCGGAAATGAACTGAAACGCATTTTGTTCAAAGAGTCTGAAGTATTATATTGGCCAAATGGTGTTCTAATGCTGTATGCTATAAATGCGTTTCAAACGGTGTATGCTAATTTTTCTAATGTTCAAATGCGTTTCAAAAGGTGTGTGCTAATTTTTCTAATGTTCAAATGGTGTTCAAACGCATTCTGTTTCGAATGCTTTTAGAAACTGTACACTTGTTATGTTGTTCTATGTGTAATAGTCTATATAGTATTGGTGTATGCTATTTTTTCCGCCTACGTATGGCTAGCTTCAAAAAGGCGCGCACCTCTTGCCTAGGCCCCAACAGATCTGTGTGCCTTTCGCCTTAACAACTATGGTCTAAACCAACCAATAACATGTGTTTTCCCCTGTGTGTGTCCTATTTGTGTTCACCCATCCTCCTCCACTCTTCTTCTATCTGGTAGTGCTGATTTCAATGGGAAGATTTTTCAGTTCGTTCAGCAGCAATTTGAAACGTTGAATCAATTCGACATGTCTACGCAGAATTGTGGGATTCAACATGTATTTGTTTGTGTTGTCACTATCTAAAATACTGTATTTTGATTTTGGCATCACTAATTGTTTTCGTTGTGTTTTCATTTGTACAGGTCAAGATGGTGGTAAAAGAATGGGTCTTAAATTTGACAGAGTGAAGTAAGTAGCTTTGAGAGCGGCTCTCCTCCTAACTTTATAATTCCAAGTCCGTGATAAATAGTGAAATGCTGCATTTAGGAAGTTGTTTATTTTGTTTGTTTGGATGGTTGTTTGGAACTTGGAAACTTTTATATCTTTGTGTCAGCACTGTTCGACTGATGAAAAACTAATTAGATCACTGTCACTATATGATAATGGGTAGCCTAAGTTCAAATTGTGCAAGTTTGATCACTGTCACTATATTGTTGGATTATCTAAAATTTTAGGATGTTAGGAGAATTTATCCTCAACTGTCAACTTGTGGAACAGGTATGAGGTATTACAATACTTGGATTGGATGCGAGGTTCACCTATATTATCTTTTGCTCCCACTTTTTCTTGGTTATCAGTGTGATCTTTGGCTTATGATACCATTTTAAATTTTGGTAGATGACCAATTTAAAAGATTAAGTTTTCATGACAAATGATAATCTATCATCATATTAAGTAATAACCAATCACTTATCATTGGTTCATCTAGTTCGTCTTTTTACAGCAAAGAAAAGAAATTAAGCTGAATGTTTTGCAAGTTTCTGTGATGGTGGTGCCTAAACTAACAGTGAGTAGGAATTAATTTCATAGAGAGTTTAGTATTTCGTTGGAAATTTTCATGTTCTTTCCTCTCAGATTGGGAGAAGGGCGTAAACACCTCCATTTTCAATGCCAGTGCAACTTTAAATGGGTGGCTGTGGTTGTGCTGATTGTCATGGTTGACCTTTTCCTCGTCCCCTTTCTATGCTAGGATTTATTGTGTGCAACCAAGTAGTCTTAGACTCCTAATGCTTTTTGTTCCATTCAAGGCATATATACCTTTTCATTTTTTTTTTTTTTGAACAGCACTTATTCAGTTCGTCAGAAGTTTAATCTTTCTTATACTGGAGTGTAAATTACGGTCTGCAAACAACAAGTCTAGTCATTTTGGTCCTCATCATGGCAATTTTGATGCTTGTCATAATGTCATGCTAAGAATTATTGTAAAGGCACGTGTATGCTGTAGATTCAAGTGACCATTACGTTAAGAATCAACCTTGGGGTTTGGTAAATGGCCTATCATGTATAGGTTGGCGACTTGGTTTGTTGAAAGCTTATCTGCGGCAAAATGACCTCTTTGTTTTGCTTTCAGGTATTGGCTATCAGTCGGTGCCCAGCCTTCAGAACCAGTCCAGCGCCTTTTGTTTAGAACAGGGTTGCTACCCCCTCCCCCAATGCTGGCTATGGGACGCAAAGGTGGGCCAAGGGACACCCGTCCAATTGATCCAATGACGGGGCGCTACTTGACACCTAATAAGCCAGCAACCGATGACAGACCGAAGGAGTCTGAAGGTGATGGAGATGGCGATGGAGACAGTGGGTAAGCATTATGGTGAAGATTGTTCAAGAACATTGTTAAACTGTCTGTAACTTTAGCACCTAAGTTCAGAATATTGTTTCTCGCAGTTCTGCTCGTATTGTGGAAGAGTTGTTTCATGTTGCCTTTGATTGTGAAACGAGTTCGATTTTCTCAAGTGACGAAGCAGCCTTGTGTGTAGAACCTTTTGAAGCATAACTACATTTTGGTTATGGAAAAATCACTCCTGCAGTTTTAGCAGTGACAAACCATCTCCAATGTGTGTTTGGACATTACTCGAATAGACTTGGGTGTCAAACATTGGAACTTCAATTTCCTTGCTTTCTTATTAGGTTGTTTGATTGGAATGGTGGTTAGCAAGGCCTAATCTTGAGAGATTTGAATTTCCAGTAAATTAACCACATGAGGGAATTTTGGTGGATTTCAAAGAAATGGTTTCTATTTCTTTTGGTTTCATTGACCCACATTCCGATGGTTGTAATGATATCGATCAATGAAGTTTTCAATTTCTCAAAATTTGCGGTAAATGGTTAACCCAGCACATGAGACTCCCGCCATTGCATGGTTTGGGGAAAGGTTTATGTATGCAGTGTTACTCATTGACAAATAGAAAATAAGAACTCAACGAATGACCCAGTGATGGAAATCCTCCATTGGTTTGTCATTTTGGAACTTGGTCAAGCAACTTTCAATGGTCAAGGACATGAGGGTCTCCACACAAAACCTATTTATCTTTTAGATTGATTTTGGAGGTAACTTTTTTATTTGTAATGATTTAGTTCATATTTTCTCTTTCATTTGATTAAGCTTTTGAAGTTATTTTAATTTTACACAAGCATGCATTGACGTTGGATTTGCTATTGTTACACACTTTTGAAGAGAGTTTTCAACATTCTTCACCACATTGAAAAGTAAGATCAAGATGGCTGACAAATAATAATAAAATAATCAGATCCTCAATCCACGCAAGGTTTTTGGTGTTATTTTTTGCATTTATCTGCAATGATGTTTTATGAAACACGAGATTATTGGAAAAAAAATTATTGATGAAAAAAGGAAGTAATATCTCCTGATTAAACTACTCCCCCAGTCCCCCGTACCAAACTATCGTGCATGTCTTTTTTTTTGGACCTCTAAAAAAATTGGCTAAATCTTGTAATCTATAATATCTTTTACATTTAATACTGTATGAATATTATTTGATAGAACTCAATTAATTTTGTTAAATAAAGATTTTGAAATTATAAAAAATATAATAGATTATAAAATATAGTCAATTTTTTGAGAAGTTCAAAAAATGAAATAGACACCAATTTGGAACGGAGGGAGTGTCATTACGTTATAGAAGGAGTATTTTCTTGTTGCGTTCGTATATACGAGTATTTATACTCAATTTCAAAAGAGTAATAAATTGCCAAACTCTTCTTCAGGGAAAAAAAAAAAAGAAAAAAAACGTCAAGCTCAGAGTCGGTGTGCTCAAAAAACAGGAAAAGGAGAAAGAGATTAGAAAGGGAGGGAAAAACCATAAACCCTAAAAACACTCCTGCGGAGTACTCTCCTGGCGTGAATTTGCAAAACGTCGATGAGAGTCAAGAGACTGTACATCTACTCGATGCATGTGTAAACTAGTTCTTTCTTCGATTCGAGCAGTTCTTACTCCGATTACGAAGTGGATTGCGGTGCGGACTGTGATTGATCCCTTTTTACGTAGTATGGGTGTGAGTGTATAAGCTATTCCGGAGAGGATTTTGCGTGGCGTGGATTGTGGAAATAGTAATTTGAGAGCTTTTTAGAAAGTCCAATGGCGAGGCTTCTTCGGAGCGCTTCTTCTCTCAAGCGCTATCTATGCAATCCTCAGGTAATCCTTATTGCCACATCTTGAACACTACTATCATGTTGTCATTGAAAAGTCCTTTTGTTTTGTTTCTGAAAGATAGATTCTATACAGTTTAAGCATTTGAAATTTAGGATTTCTAAGTATGTTGATTAGGGGTGTAAACCAGTCGAGCCAAACCGCGTTTCGGCGAGCTCGAGCTCGGCTCATTTACTAAACGAGCCAAAAACTCGAGCTTGGCTCGAGCCTTAATGAGCCCAGCCCTTAACGAGCTGAGCTTAGTCATTTACTAAATGAGCTTCTTTAATCGAGTCGAACCTCCCTTATCGAGCTGAGCTTTTGTCGAGCGAGCTGAACTCCACTCGGCTTGTTTAGTAAATGAGCCGAAAACTCGAGCTCAGCTCGTTTACTAAATGAGTCGATCCGAGCCTTAACGAGCCAAGCCGAGCTCGCGAGCTGCTCGGTTAGTTTACAGCCCTAATGTTGATAGATTTATTTACTGTTTTTCCGTTTGAAAGTTACCAAAGTCTTGCTGCAATGATTCTTATAGTGATTTAAATTATGGTAACCGTCTTTTTTTTCCCCCTCCCTTTTTTTTTCTTTTTCCAGAACATAAGTTTTACTTGTGACTAGTAAAGAGTTGTTTAATTGGTGCGATTGCGTAGCTGTTTGTTTAGCGTAAATGATTCCATGCAAGATCTCTGAATAAGCAATTCTTCGGGTGCAAGGGAAGGGTCTTACCCTTTGACAGCAGTGAAACAACTAAATTTGTAATGTGCTTTTTCCAAACTCGTGGTTTGGATGAAGCATTGGAATTGTTAAGTTAGTGTGTCAAACTTTCCTGGCAAAGTTCTTTACAATGGTGAGGTATTTGTTGAGCACAAATGGCTGAATTTTTTGAAGTGGCCATTGTCCACATCCAACCATGAATTTGCCTGAAGATCGAAAAAAAAAACAACCCTGAATTTGCACATTTCGTTCATGTGTGTAGGTCTCATAACCTAGTTAAATGTCCATATTATCTGTTTTTGATCTGAAGATAAAGTTGCATTTGTCCTTGCAACTTTCAACTGGAAAAGTATTCAGCTAAAAAGGGAGGAACATTTTTGATTGAGGGAACTAGAAACATGAAATTAAAAAATTTCACGTTTCCGACTCCTACATTTGTTGTGAATCTTAAGAATAACGGCAGAACATGTGATTGGAAGTACGTGCCACTTTTAACTTACTTTTATCTGGCAGGGTTGCAGAAAGGGGCTATTAGTACCACCTTCCAATATATGCAGCTTTTCTACTAAAGGTACTATTGCAAGCAACATGGATGCAATTTGTTCTCTTCTCTCTTGCATCATTCATCCCTGATTTATGTGTAGGTGGGGGCTAATTATTGTCATCTTATGCCTGGTTGAAGGTAGAAGGAAATCTAAATCAGAAGGAAGTGATTCTAATAAAGAGAATTTGTCCACAAAAGA
>CM033791.1:37027879-37219048 GCA_019656835.1 Rhododendron ovatum
ATTTTACTCGCTAATTGCACATTTTAGAGCTGCATTTTGCAGGCTGGTGACATGGGCCCTGTATATATTTGTATAGAAAGAAAAAATAGTTAGTATTTCTTCATAATTTTGTGTTGTTTATATTTTGGCTGCATCTGTCCAGGATATGTCCTTTGGTATGGGTCCTGAGAAAGGAAGTTGGGCTTCTTTCTGAGAGGCATGATGGGCTATGGAAAGAGCATGGTTCCCAAACTGGCCTCCTTATAGTAGAGGTGAGTGGCAATGGCTTATATTAAAGCAAACACTACTTACAGATTTCCATGCTACAGCCGACTGCTGCTTCTGTTGTAGCAGCAACATCACCATCACCATCACCCTTTGCAGCAGCCACATCGGCTGCTGCTTCTGTTGTATCAGGTATGATTGGTTCTCCAGTTAAAAAACTCATAGTTAACTTACCCTACGCAGCAGATTAAAAAAGAAGAAGAAAAAACTTAACACTACCCGTTTTTTTTCTTTTTTGTAATCAAAGATATGCATGAAGAAAAAGGCATTCACAACCAGGGCGGCTGAAATCTGTTTTTATGCAGTTGAAACATGAAAATAGTTGTTTAAACTCATGATGTCACCATAATTAATTGATAAATGTGATTTTACTTAGTAATCACCAGTAAATGGAACTCTCATCTTGTCTTCACGCTACCTGTCTCGACTCTTGATACTGTACCTAAGGCCTAAGCGAGATTTAGTAAATGTCTGATTAACTAGTGGTTGCCTTTTGAAACTGTATGTCTGTATCTAAGTTAGATTTTTGTTCATATTTTCTGATGCTTGCAATATATGATCCTGCTGTGTATGTGGTGACCGTTCTTTGCTTTGGTTCCTCTTTGTGCATATAGTTCGTAGGCCAACTAATATGTGGAGTTTGTTACTTGGCTGGAGTTGCCCCATTGCAGTTGTACTGGCTAACACGTACTTCCCATAGTAGAGATAAATAGATCCTTGTGCAGTGACAAGGGCTTAGAATATGCCTGAGGGTTTGGTAAGAGTTTAGTTGAAGAAAGGTAAGACTGCAGATCCAAGGGTGTGGCTTGGGTTCTGGTCTGGGGTAGCTTTCACAAGTCTCTTGACTCTTCATGGTGGAATTCTGAATTTAGTCACGTGGATTCTGGAAGTCGAAACCTCAACATCATAGGGCTTGCTCTCCGGGCTAGAAATTATACCATGTGCTCTATTGTTTGTTCAAACATGATGTCATCACGTCGTTATCTGTTCACACTACGTAGACACCAATTACTCCACCATTTATGCTTTTAATCAATCCTTTGCAAGTCTTGTTCGAAAGGGATTTGAACCTCTTGTAAACTGCAATAGCTTGTTGTCAAGACACCTTCTACCCTGCTTCCTTTGTCCCAAACAATCTTGTGGGGTTGCTCCCGTTTTGGCTGGTCGTTTTCAGGAAATTGCTTGGGGATCTTTTTCCCTGCAGCCCCCTAATTAGTCATCATTATTTATTGGCAAATAATTTTATGATTATATATAGGGTAAGGGGGGGTTGATCAGTTTCTAGATGTGGGGTCCGCAATCTTTACTCGGAAAGATACGCGGTCGTGGGTTATAGATTGTTTTAACTTATCAAAAAAATGGGAAGGAAAATTAGGGACTGGTTGAGGAAAATTAGAAAGTGAGTTATGTTGGGGCTGGTTTTGAGTGGACAACCTTTGTTCTTATATCCATCACTTTCACAAGGTCAGCATTTGATTGCTTCTTTGTTTTTGTGGTTCTGTTTCTGATCGCACCACTTTGCGACACGAGAGGCTGCAGAGAAAAATAATCATGATGCTAAGGTAATTTATAAGTAAATTATTCAACGCTCCCAGAGTACTATTTGAGATTGCCAAGTGGTACTCTTAACAAATCGCTTAGCACAATTTTTTCGGGTAGGGAACACCAACTATTAGTCCATATTAATGGACTCGGGGTCTGATTTTGCGTGTATGCGCGTGCCTAAGTGTTGTTTCATCACAGTGCTTGTCAAGGACGTCAGGACGCAAGAAGATGTTCCTCTGTCGACATATACATCTTTGATACTTGATGCAATCGTCGATCATTGTTTTTGTTGGCCCTCTCCCATTTCTTGTACTACTATTCTTCATGTCTATCGGATGACTAATCTCCTCGCACATGCTTTAATTGATCTATGATTAATTGTATTCCATTTTTTAAGAAAATGAGTCGGTATTCTTACTTATTTTTTAGTCGGATTCGTAGGATGTGACTGTGAAGTATCCAAGTGGGGTTGCTATGAACATTTCTTATGTTATTTTTGCTTGTAGCATTCTCTTTCGAAGTAACTTCGTAGTTCTAAATTTCTTGTGTGTTGCTCTCCTTTTTGACCAATTAGTAATTTGGATGTTAAAAGGTTTATCTTACTAATTCAGACTGCAGGGCAAAGTTTCTCAGCATCTTCACATTCACTGAATGTTACTACTAGTATATATGTATATGTATATGTATGTACATGTGGAGAGAGAGAGAGAGAGAGAGAGAGAGAGAGAGGACCCTACCTACTTCGGACTTCCATTTTTGTTTGCCTATGTCAATCGTTTGTACATGCAAAATTTCTTGTACACATTCTGTTTTTATGGGCAACTCAACAGAACATTCTTCTCGATGGACGTGGGTGACATCATGTCTGGTCATCATTTGAAAATTTTCAAGTTTTGCGAAAATGTTGTTTTAAACAAAATATTCAGCGTTTTCATCCAATATTCATTTAATATGGGTGGAAACAGTTCTCAACAAATAGTGAATATCTTTTTTGGGATTTTTCCTGTCAAAAACATGTATATTTTCTTAAAATTCTTCCACATCCTTGTAGAAAATAACAGTAATTTTTTTGGGATTTTTCTGTATATTTTCTTAAAATTCTCCCACATCCTTCTAGAAAATAACAGTAAATACTAGTAGCACCTCTAAATACTATACCTTGTTAACTTTCATTTTCCTTGTTCCATTGTTTCGTCTCCTTCCCCTAATATAAGAATTGGGTATAATCGATCTTCGTTTGGTTCGTCTTATGAATCTCTAATTGGCCACCTTTGCACACTCTCTTAAGGGTTATATTTCTTTTTTCTCGTGAGCTTCTCTTCCATTGTTTTTTTTTTTTCCATCACGAAGTTATTTCTTGAGTTGTTAATTGAATTTTGTCTTAGTTGTAATTCTCATGATGCGTGTGAATGCGATAAACGTATTAGTATTTGAAAAATAAGCCACGCAACTCAAGAATTAAAGTTTTTTATTTTATTTGGGATTTAATCAGGTTTGATGACAAAATGCAAACCGATCATATCAGCAAGGTTGACCATAAACGGATCGTGCAAACAATATTACTATATTAATAACGTGAATGTCCTTTGATTATGTCATTGATTGAGAAACTTTGAGAAAATTCAATGTCAGGTGGGTATCACGTGATGTGGTGCCTGTTCGGTACATTCAGGCCGTCTATTTCAATTTTGGACGGTTCGAATTTGAAGAGAGAAAGATGAGAGAGAGTGGTGGGGTGAGAGGAGAGATAGAGTTTCCATCTGGGCTGTCCAACACACTTTTAGACGGCCCGGATGTGCTGCTCGAGCACCATGTGAGCATGGCAACGTGGTACCCACCCGGTACTGAAAAATAGCTTAGAAACTTAATTTGGTTAATCTAGGAAAACATTCAACTGAACGTTTCAGCAACGTTAATCGTAGCATTCATCATGATATGTAAATTTCTTTTTCCGAATCTGTTATACTAGCATTGATAAAATATTGGCTGCTGATTTTGTCACTTTCTTTTTTGTTAATTGATACCCATAGTTTTGAACAAACCAGATTGAATTTTCTAGTAGACACAATGAATGTCAAAACCGTCTTCTCAAATTCCAAGGGGAAGAAATGAATAGGAAAACTATTTACTTTCCATTATAATTTACGCTGTTATTTATTTATTTATTCTTGTATAAATGACTGAGTTATTCAATTTTATTCTCTCAAAAACCTGAATCAAACATAAAGGAAGGGGAAGACAGTACAACATATTAGCATACAAAAGAATACCTTAACAATAACACATGTTTTTGTAATTTGATTTCATGTTCATTTTCATGTCCCACAATGCTGCCAAGCAGCACCTTGCAAAGCGACCGATCTCGCCACTCATTTCGACAATCAACGACTTAGATTTTAACCGAACAATGGACGGTTCAAATTTGTATGCGCTCAATTTTTATCAAGACTGTCCATGCTGAAATAAACGGCTGGATCAGCTGTTCAAACAGCATCCCCGATCCCACAATAAAGCACTTAGCACTACAACAAGTATGGCTTTGAATAGCTTCATTTCATAGCATTCTTTTAGCGATGCTATTACAGAGAAGCAATAATAGCGTTTTTTAAGTTTAAAAACAAAGGAAACACACGGAAGACGTGGAAATTAATAGAAAAAACGAAAATTAATATTCAAAGAGAATTGTTATAATTAAGCTACGCAATATCGATCAAAATGGTTTGAAGAGATGACAATTTAAAAAAAATCTTAGTTCACATTGGTATGCGTTTCCAAGACCAAGAACCTATTATCATGATATGAAAATTTTTCTAATTGTTTATTTGTACGGCAAAATAGTATTCTTGAACTCTTTATTGATTACTAGTTATTTAGTTTAAAATGTACCCAAAAAAAGTTATCTAGTTTAATGATCCTCCGACGATGTCTTCTCGTCTTTTCCACAAGTGTGAACTCCTCATATTTTGTAGTGGACTCCATATAAAGGCGTAGTGTAAGAAACTGTTTGGATTTCGCCTGGACCGCTAAAATATATTTCTTCTTTGCTAGTTGATTTGCCCAATTGTACCAATCCCTAGATTCGTTGGGTACATGGTGTGACAATGAAAGGTACCTGAGTTCGTTTGGGGACCCTGCGGAACAATATGGGTGTTTCCCTATTTGGGCCGTCCATACTCGTCAATGACAATTTAGATTTTACCTCGGCTGAACAATGAGATCTGTTTGATCGAGATGAAATCTGAATCGTTCATTGTCGAGCATGGACGACCCAAATGGAGTTAACACCCATTCTGTTCCCCATTTCGTCTGGAAAGTATCTTTTTTGGTTTAATTTACAGCTGGCCCTCCTTATTTGAGGGAAAAAAGGTTGGACCAATATGATTGGATATTTGCAGTCAACAAGGGCGACAACTACAATTCGTATGCACAAAACCAATATGACAATTTAGTGTGTTGGCAATACATAATGGACAATAGTGCTTCAACCCAATTTGTAAATATAGAGAAATGATATTGACACTCTAAAAATTGATGAAGATACTCCAAAATCAGTGTAACTCCAAAACCATATTCCTAGACCAAAACTTCAAATTTTGGTTGTGCTTTTAGAAATCATGAATTTATGGAGGGATTCGTGAAGGGAGAACGAACAGAACAAATTTGTTTCACAAATCCCCGTCCAAATTCCAGATCCAAAACACGGCGAAACGGTACCCTGCATTCGTTGAACATGATTCATAAGATGCAAAGTATACAACGTTTCTTCTCGTCACTATCAAAATTGTAAAATCTGCAAAACTAATAATTAAGCAGAAATCAACGATCCATACAAGGACTTCTACGATCAGACGGCCGCGAATGGCGGATGGATATTCTGAACAGACCGTGACTTAGCGCCGCCGCAGCGTACGATTGCTCCTCTAAAGGTGTAGTACACGTGTTGTGTGGTGGAAAGGTCTACTTGTCACTTTGCCAGGTCAGCAACCACCTTCCCCACAGCTTCGTGGAAGGTAGACTCGTCCCATTCATTTCCCTACGCACAAATGCAAGAAATTTTAACAAAAAGATTCAATGGTTTTTCTCCTTAGCTTCCTTGTCATTTCCCATAAAAGAAACATGCATCATTTGTAACTTTTTTTTTCCACAAATCGTTATCAGAGATCATTTACATCATATATGAAGTACGAATCCGAGACATTATATCAATTATGAGAGTTCACGGGACAACTAAATCCAACAACTCAATTGATACAAGAAACAAATATGTTATAGGGTAGAAACCAAAAAAAAAAAACGAAAAAAGCCTATCTAAAAAAAGAATACTCACACGCAGATGAGGAGATATGCGTCATTTAGTATAGTAGGTCAATTAATTGGCGTATGAATGAATACAATTCTATGGCCATAGCCCCACTAGAAATAGATAAAACTATTTGGCGGTTTTCGGCAATCTGAAACAACCATAAAACTAATGATACGAACAATTACTTAACAGCTTATTTGATGAATTGGGGATGATATTGTGCAGTGGTGTGTGAAATACTGTGCTGCGTATCTCTAAGCTGTCGGATCCTGCATCTGGCGGCTTGGATCTCATTTCGGCAATGAACAACTCTCGATAGTTAGTTGCCGAGATGAAATCCAAGCCGTTGGATGCACGATCCGACGGCTAGAAGATACGCAGCACGGTTCTATGTACCTCATTGCACAACACCAAACCGAAGTCTTATTTGACAGAACAAATTTCATCATTTGATGGGTCTTAGACTCTTAGACTATACCAACCTACCCGCATTCTAGAATAATGGACAAAATTTATCCATTGATTTTAAACGCAGATTGATATGCCTATTGTATGTTCATTTATATAGTAATATTTTGGGGTGTTTTGTATTTTTTATTCTAAAACTCGTAACCTATCAGCAATAGGTTCGTTACGTTTATACTATAATTCATAACATTTTAGTGCATCGATCTCGTAATTTTTATACTAAAAATTTGTAATTTTTTAGCAATAGAATTCATAATATTTTCACTAGGGTCATAAAATTTTGATACGTCTCATAGCTTTTGTAACAAAAAATTGCAACCTTTTTAGCATTGTGATTCATAACATTTCGTCTAAGAATCATAAAATTTCAAGAGTGCATATGATAAATAAGGGTGTGTCGTAGTTTTTCCCTCTTATTAATTCTAGATGAATCAAAGTTAATTTTACATTCAGTACTTGACCAAAAACTACAGGTTAGAGAGCTACTTCTAGATGAATCAAAGTTAATTTTACATTCAGTACTTGACCAAAAACGACAGGTTAGAGAGCTACAGAGACAGACTCCATTAAAAGACCAAAAAAAGAAAAATCAAATAGTTGAAAATCAGAAGAATATATTTTGGATATTGATTTTGGCGCTCCACTTTTGTATACGCCTCTACTTTTAACGTGATTGGTAATTTCATGTACAAAGTGGAGTGCCTGTGTACAAAAATGAAGCGCCAAAATCAATTTATCTTTCCTATATAACTGTATCAAAATTAACATAAAACCAACCTAAAAAAAAAGCATACGATTTTGTGTAAACAAACATACCTCAATTTTCAATCTCGATACAACCCGATGGACAGAAATTGATTCCTCCACCTTCGTATCTGCTTCCACAGAGATGAAGCCGACCCTCTCATCCTTCTTCAAGAACTCCAATATTCCGATCACCAAATCCAAAACGTCACAGCCGCCACCTCTCACCACCACGAATAAGTCGACGATTCGAGCTCCTGACGACGACGACGATTCAGCTGCCTCCACATTCACAACCTTAACATCTAGCCTTCGATATGAGGACTCATCAGTACTCCCTTCTTGATCGTCGCGTGGTTTTGTTTTAGGCAAAAGCTGTGCCTCCAGAACCTGGTTCCTTCTAGTGAGCTCCACAACTTGAGATCTCAAAGAGTTCAAGTACTCGGACGTGCCTGAAAGCACTGACGCTTTGTCTTTCTGTCCGATTCAAACCATAGAATTTAATCTCAAACAGTTTTTGATTTTGGCAATCTATATATACAGGAAAATAATTTAGCAACGAAAATTGTACTTATCGAATTTCCAAAAAGATGTACCGGTGATTTTAAATTATTATTATTATTTTTTTGAAATCATGAACCAGAATGGTGAGTTTTAGGTTTGAAACGAAAGGACCACAAAAGGCCGCATCATTCTGTATGAAAATTTTACTTAAACGAAATATCTATTTGAAGGAGACATTCTCAAGTACGCGCGCCGCGAATCCAATGCTTGTTTATAAGGAAAAATTAATGAGTTACTAAAGAGAATTAATTTCCATACATAAAAAAGACTGAGTTTCAATCAAAATTATTATGAGTTACCTTTGTTCCAGGAGGAAGGAGTGATCTCAAGGCTTGAAAGCTCTCATTGAGTTTCTCTCTCCTCTTTCTCTCTGATATCATATGGTACAACTGGGTCTCTGTTGGCCTGCTCCCCCCATGCACTTGTACCCTTCCTTGGTTTCTCATCGAACTCAATGACCTAAAAAATGATATTGCTCTTTTCAACATGCTTGACCTCCTAACTCCTGCTATCATTGGGGTTGAACTAGAATGGGCGAAACCCGGTCTGTATAGGTTAAAAGCACTGGTAGCGTTTCGGCTAAAATATGGGAAATTTTGAGCTACACTTGGTTGCGGAGAAGAAGCAGAAGGAGAAGCAGAAGGAGAAGGAGAGGAAAGGACGGCGAGTATGGCTTTTGTGATTGCCTCGTCTTCGGTTTCCGGGGTTGGGAATGGGAAGTTTCTGGTTTGATTGAAGGATTGAATGGCTTGGTGGAGTGGACTCATCAATACTGAACTTGATGTTGGTCTGAATGCTTGTTCATGAATTGGAGGCTGTTTCGGTGGCTCCTGGTGATAAGATGTGCTTGGGATGTTGAATAGGAAAGGCGAGGGCTCGAGGCTGTTATCCGTGGATAGTGATCGCAGCGATGAGGAAGACGATGATGCATGCGTTTGGTGATCGGGTGGAGGGGGAAGATCTTGATATGGCGCTTGCTGATCGGGGAAATTTTCCGGCATCCATTTTCTCATCTCCATTTCCCAGTTCACCTGTGAAAATGATCCCAATTTGAGGCCGAGCAAAAAAAAAAAAAATGATCCCAATTTGAGTACTAGGGAAAAATGTCAAAAATTTTCTTTGCCGTCATTGCCGATCAAAAAATCATGGTAATTAAATACTTTGCTAAGAACTTTGGAAGAATCTCAGTGTGATATATATATATATACACAAGGGTCTTACTTGAGTAGTATCATTGGAGAAGCCTAGCTCAATCTCTCCGGCCATGCACCCCATGAATACGGCAGTCTGTAATTGCATTGACACAAAAGAAAAAGAAAAATTATGAATCATGTTTTCAACTTTTTTCCGGCTACTCGAAATATTATATAGCTAGATCACAAAACAAGAGAGAGAAAGTTGTGGATCGATCAGCAAAACCTTAATCCTAGCTTCCTGCAAATAGTTCAACAAAAGTTTCATCACTTGATCGGCTGAATTTTGCAGAAGAAAATAACTAAAAATTGATTCTTGCAGTTAATGCTGTAATTAATGAAATATAAAAACAAGAAATATTATTACCTGATAGAATTGCAGCTGGGGTTTAACAGATGCTAGTCTTTGGAGGTCCAGTTCCTTGAGCTCCATGAAGGGAACACTGTTCCTGAAAGCAAGCCCCGGGATGCGGCTGCTGAAACCGGGGAGAAAAAAAAACACACAACGTTTACGGTCAATACTTGTATATTTTCGAATCTCGTTGTAAATTCACCTTAGGGTTAGTGTCGTACTCAGTATTATCAACGGCGACAACAGATCGCCTGTATTCGTCGAATAGCCTCCGAGCATGACTTCCTGAGGAGGAGCTTGGCTGCCTGATGTTTTCTTCATTGTAGAACCCATCCAACGAGCTGATCAACCAGCTGCTGTAAAACTCCAGATATAAACAACAGACGATACGTATATACGTGTGTGTGTGTATATATGTAATAAAATAAAAACTTATGCATAATGATATGTTGATGATAGTGTTTCGTATGTAGTTGCGAAATTTCAGTCCTGACCGGAACGATAAATATATAAAGGTTTTGGAAGACCGCGGGATCAGAATCTCGATTAGTTTTGCAAAACCCATTTCTTGAAAGTGTTTTCATAATTGTAAACAGTAGTCATTCACTTCATATGGCGTTTATATATTGAATTGAGCGAGAAATACTAACCCAGAAAACCTCTCTTCCCCAAAATAAATTCCTTGAATATCAGCCTAGCTAGTAAATTTCAGGAAAATATGCTGAAAAACCTATTTTGAATTAGTAGCAAAAAAAAAGGTCTGGCTAAAATGTAAGTGCAACCCCAGAGAGAGAGAGAGAGAGAGAGAGAGAGAGAGAGAGGTTACTTGGAGCGTTGAGGCAAGTAAGATCGCCATAGGCAAATGTAAGTGCAACCAGAAGAGTGGGCTAGGTTTTGGAGAAAAGTGGGTCGAGCTCTTTGATCGAGAAGAAAGATGTAGTCCATGAACATACTGGAGTACTTCTATGAGATTCAGATTCCTAAACTTTGCTCATGATCGAGATTCAGAATCCTCCAACTGAATCTGACGATCTTTCTCTCAGTAGCACTCCCTCCTTTGTCCTCATCGTATTATAACCATGAAGTAGTGATCATCGATGTATGCGATGGGTTGAGGCCTAATTGTACGGAGCGTTCGAAAAAGACAGATCGAAGAGTGAGAATTGAAGAATAGTAGTACTACGGTCTAATGATTTTGAATGCGATGAGTTCAGACTTGGAAAGTTCTGTGAATCAAGAGAGAGAGAGAGAGAGAGAGAGGGGGGGTGGGGGGTAGGGCTTGAAAAGTAGCGGAAGAGGGCACACAGAAGATGATCAAATTAACAGCACACACATGTTTCTTGAAAAATTGGGAAATGGTACCCCACCTCTTGAAAGTTGATGGTATGGGCCTTTAGGTGGGGAAAGAGGTGTATATATATATGTTTGCGAAATGGGAGCTTGAAAAGTAGTCATGACCAGATAAATAGCAGGAACCAAATGTGAACATGGAAACATGAGTAAGAGAGAGAGAGAGAGAGAGAGGGGCCAAGCACCGCGAAGAGAGATTGGAAAAGTAATGGTCAAAGTCCAATATAATGACAATTTTGAAAAGAGTCAAAGGGAGGAAGGCCTATTGTCATGTGTTTTTGTTTTTAATTGGGCTCCCTTCGATCTCTCATAACTTATATTCATTTACAAAATTATAATTTTTAAGAGAGTAAATATTGAGTGTAAGAGTCGGGTAAGCTGATTCGGCACTTTGAATATTACAAAATACGATTAGTAAATGTGAGATAAGTCACGTCACCCACGTTTTGTTTGTAGTTATTTATTTATTTACTAAGGAACAAAATCATATATGTAAAATAATGTCATTGTTGCACCCCAATTTTTTTATTTTTTATTTTTAAATTTATAGTTTTAACACAACCTTTGATCATATGATCCTTAATCCTTTTCCAAACTAATGCTTAGTTTATCAGTAAGAACAGTTGGATCTAAGGATATTACTGATATAGTTTTCATTTACTACAGTTGAGACTTGGGAGGTCAAATTGCTTAACTCTACGATTTTATGGTTATCTTGTGCGCGTTCACACTGCAATTGGATTTCTTATTATAATGGGGTGTCTGAATGAGTTTACGTGAACTTTGACTAATCACATACCCTTTAGTTTATTTCCTATTTTATTTGCTATATTAATAGACACGTTTTTTTGGAATTGTTGGCACAAATATAAAAGGTTCCGGATACTCTCCAACTATGTTTTGGACTGAAAGAGACAATCCTAATCTAGATCGTCCATTGGTAAATTCCATGATTCGGATTTTCTCATGAAGTCTTACCGGTAAGAGCAGTAAGAGTTTAAAACTACATCCAAACTATTGATTGTAGCAAAAGAACGGTCCTGATGATCAGGACTGTTTCCAAGGATCCATTTTCGATATAAAAACAATTGAACTATTTTTAAGCGGAAACTTTGGACCTTAAGAAAATGAAAAAAAAGGGGGGAGTGATTTTGCTACTTTCTTTTTTGTTAATGTCACTTTCCTTTGTGTCTTATTAGATGATTTGTTTTGTGAGAGAATGAGAGTGGTATTAACAAAAAAGAGAATGACAAAATCAATTTCCAAAAAAATTACGCAAAAAAGGCCTTAACCTCCATTTTGAAATTTTATATGAAACCTCTCTCAAGTTATCTCATGACTCATTCTATTCGATCAGGTTTTTACTATAAATCATCCCCTCATTTTGAAGAACTGCAATAGATTTTGATGCTTCGTATTAAAAAATGTTTTGACTTTTTGTTTCTTAATTAATTATGCGAATTCAGAGTAATCCTTTTAAAATCACACAAACATTAAAAAAAAAGCATTTATAATCAGTTTTTTTTTTATTAAACCTAATCTACTCTGTCATAGGAGACTTGGAGAGGGGGATGGATGCTTACGGGAATCGAACATTGCCCATGTTCATAAGAGTATACGAGGGATACCAACTGTATTTATAATTTAGTTTAACTGAGGCAATCCGGTGATTCATGAAAAATAAATGTTTAATAATAGGTACAATTTTGATCATCTAAAGACTTAAGGGAGGAACACTGAGGAAACTTGGTGGCTTGGAATTGACCTTCGACGGTTATCAAGGTAGATGACCGTTTGCTTTCAAACGGTGTGAAGTGTGAACATCACTATATTTAATTTATAGTATTAATCTTTGGCCATGTAATGAATAATTTCTGGTGAATTTAGAACATTCTTCTTTTTAATTCGTATGGTTAGTCTATGGATAGTTCTTTTATCATTTCACACTACGTTATATAATCCGTGTCCATATACGACATTGTATTTTTCTCGATAACCGAACGTTCGATCGACTTATGCGCACCTTTACCGAGATACCGAAATCTTGAAGGTTAACATTTTTTTACTTATAAGTCAATTATTCTCTGAACAGTTCTTTAATCAATTCACATCGTGTCACTTAATTTTATCATTTCACACTACGTCAATTATATATAACCCCTCTCGTACGTGTCCATACATGACATCACAGTTTCCTAACGATAACCGGATATTGTTCGGTCAGCCTACGCGCACCTCTAGTAAGTCCGGAATATTCGAAGAAAATCCTTCAATTGGTGACATGCTTGTCGCCGGACCAAATTCTAGCCAGTGAACAGATAGTACAATAAAATTATTATAGGGTATCTGGAAGAAATTGGAACATCCATTCTTCCATTAATTTGGATGATTAATATTCTTCTATGGTACAGTAGTATTTATGTTATTCGTTCACACTGCCATACTTGTCCACACGTGCAAGAGCGATTAAAACCCTATTACTTGTATTAGCCAATGGCTATATTTGACCCGGTTTTTATATAATAACCGTGGTTGATATACTTTGATATAGGGTAAGTAGAAAAAGAAAAGTATAAGCCTTCAGTTCTAAATATATATAGGTTCTAGAAAAAATATGGTACAAAACACCAACACAGCGGAGGATGTATATCTCCTGAGGGATCCGCACGCTTTTTGCATGCGGACTTCTAATATCGGCCGTCGGATCAAAAGTGTTAGATTTTTTGGAGAGTTCCAACCTAAAATCAATTGACAATAGGTGGAGTAGCCTTTAGAATATATCAGCCAAATTTGGGTAGCTTAAATGAGCGATGTGGGACAAGTTTAACAAAAAGCGTGTGGACTTCTAATCTCGGCCGTCGGAGAAACTCGGTGTATAATATATATACGTACACGGAGCTTCTCCTAAGAGATCCCACACGACGTTAACGTGCGAACTTCTAATCTCGAATTCGAAAAACTTGGTCCCTTTGTCGTTTACTTTATAGAAGTTTATGTTTGATCTTGTGGGAAAAAGGGGTTGTGGGGGATCCCATTTTGCTAGATTTGGAAAGCTGTCAGTGCTATTTTTTGAATGTTGTTTAATTTTGGCAAAAATGACCCAGTCATGATATTCTACTCAAGCTTCTTTCCAGCTCTAATCAGAAATCACGTACCCATACATTTCTTGAAAAAATTATGCCTCGTTCACGCTAATAATTAATTTATGCACCATAATTTTTTGATTTTGTTCTTATTCAAATTTTTTTGGCGTTTGTTAGTTTTACGCCAAATCTTTATGTGATATGGGTGAGTAAAAACGAGAGAAATCGAAAAAGTAAAAAAATATGACTTTTAAACAAGTATTTTGGAAAATACCCAAGAAAAAGTCCAAAAACTGGCTTTTTGAGATTTTCTTTAGATATTTTCCAAAATATTTGTGTAAAAGTTAAAATCTTTTACTTTTCCGATTCCTCTCATCTCACACACTCATATTACATAAAAGTTTGGCGTAAAACAAACAAATGCAAAAAAATTGAATAAAGACAAGATCCAAAAATTATTCTTCATAAGTTAATCACTAATGTAAACACCCTAAGTGATTAGTCCCAAGGGTTAATCAATTTGCATATAAGCTGCCCGAAGACCTAAATCATATAGAAAATATGTAGATTTCAGTCATGGATATCGAGGGTCCACATTTGAACGAGATGCTATCAATTCTTTTGGGGCCAGTCAATATAGAGCTTTGCTCTTGCTTTAATTGCAGACCTCGAAAGTCGACGGTGAGATTGGTTCGTCAGAATTAATCAAAGTGTGCGTAAGTTGGTCCGGATATTTGATTTATCGAAAAAAGAAACAAGTCCAAATACTACTATTGATAATCAAAAGCTCTGGCTTTAATTGTAGACCCCAAAAGTAGACGGTGAGATTGGTTAAATTTGCCCGGACTCTTGATTTATCGAAAAAAGAAACAAGTTCCAAATGCTACTAGATTGATAATCCGCCTCAGGCCCTCAGTAGAAGTGAAGCCCATGGCGGACCCGCCGAAGACTGTAAAAAGACGAAGTTTACGGTGCCATTATCAAAGCCCATTTTCTCAAACCGTCGTTGAATATTGTGGCCTAAATACGTTAATATGCTAAACACAAGGCCCAAAATTCCAGCCCAAAGGGTATTCCCTTCTCTTGTTTTTTTTTTTTTTTTTTTGAAAAAATGACGGCCAATAATGCGTTTTGATAATTAATACCCGTCAAAGATATTTTTAACATTCACAAATGTTTTCAGCATCTCCTTGGCGGGTACTAATTATTAAAACACGTCCTGGGCATCATTTTCCCTTCTTTTTTTTTTGGTTGGAAAATACTCCTACAACCACAAACATGCACGCAAACACCTTACACACATTCACATTTATTTATACATTCCACACACATTGGAGATGTAATGTGTGTGGGTCCCCATGTTAATGTGGGTGTGTTTGCGTAAGTGTTTGTATTTGTAGAATAATAATAACAATTTTTTTTAAACAAATACATCAATCAATCCAAGCGACGCTAACAAGGGTTGCCTCCACTGGTTAGATACGCTCTAGGGTTGAAATTGGTTCGATTTGGTATGATTTTGACAAATTTGGCTACAAAATCGGTTCACTTGATTTGGGGTTTTGAAAACCGGACCATCCGGATTTATTTATTTGGTTTGCTTGGTTTTATTCAGTTTTGGGCCTACAACAAAGTCGAATGAGGAAAAAAAAAAAAATAGACAAAATAATTCATTCCAAAAACCAATTTAACCCGATTCATGAATCTAATAATACCAAATAACAGAATAAAAGTCCAATAAGATTAGGAAAACCAAATCAGTTAATTGTTTTCTTATTTTCAAAATCTATCGGTTTGGTTTATTTCAGTTTTCTTCAATCGAAAAACCAAATCAAATCAAACCAATTTTTTTGACCAGCTATTTTGGTTGGTTTGGTTCTATCAGTTTTTATTTCATGCTTATTTTGTTCTCACTCTGGAGATGTGATTTCGATTCTCGAGGAGTAGGCCAACAGGTTGAAAAATGTAATCTAGGTTTTATATTATGTTTCCTATTTAGTCTTGGAAATTATTTGTGTTTCTTAGTTAGTTTTGATTTCGTTATTATGTATGTTTTCTAGTTGGTTTATGTTTCTTATCACCAAGTCTTATAACCTATATATAAAGACATGTTAGAGAGAGTTATGTTTTAGATACGATACACATAAATAAAAAGAAAGCTTCTTGTCAAATCACTTTTCTAACGTAAGTGAAAATTCACGTGGATAGTCTCACGAGCGTGTCCAATAGTCCCCTATCTGCTTTTAACCTCCATTTTGAAATTTTATATGAAACCTCTCTCAAGTTATCTCATGACTCATTCTATTCAGGTTTTTACTATAAATCATCCCCTCATTTTGAAGAACTTCAATAGATTTTGATGCTTCGTATTAAAAAATGTTTTGACTTTTTGTTTCTTAATTAATTATGCGAATTCAGAGTAACCCTTTTAAAATCACACAAACATTTTAAAAAAAAAGCATTTATAATTAGTTTTTTTTTTTGCCATTCATTAAACCTAATCTACTCTGTCCTAGGGGATTTGGAGAGGGAGATGGGTGTTTATGGAAATCGAACCCTACCCATGTTCATAAGAATATACGGGAGATACCAACTGTATTTATAATTTAGTTTAACTGAGGCAACCCGGTGATCCACGAAAAATAAATATTTAATAATAGGTACAATTTTGATCATCTAAAGACTCAAGGGAGGAACAGTACTGAGGAAACTTGGTGGCTTGGTATTGACCTTCGACTGTTATCAAGGTAGATGACCGTTTGCTTTCAAACGGTGTGAAGTGTGAACATCACTATATTTATAGTATTAATCTTTGGCCATGTAAATTTTTGGTCAATTTAGAACATTCTTCTTTGGTATGGTTAGTCTATGGATAGTTTTTTTATCATTTTACACTACGTCATATAATCCGTGTCCATATACGACATCGTATTTTTCTCGATAACCGAATGTTCGATTGACTTATGCGCACCTTTACCGAGATATCAGAATCTTGAAGGTAAACCTTTTTTACTTACAAGTCAATTATTCTCTGAACAGTTCTTTAATCAATTCACACTGTGTCACTTAATTTTATCATTTCACACTATGTCGATGATATATAACCCACGTCGAGTCCATACATGACATCACAGTTTCCTAACGATAATCGAATATTGTTCGGTTAGCTTACGCTAAGCTCTAGTAAGTTCAAAATGTTCGAAGAAAATCCTTCAATTGGTGACATGCTTGTCGCTTGACCAAATTCTAGCCAGTAAACAGATAGTAAAATAAAATTATTATAGGGTATCTGGAAGAAATTGGAACATTCATTCTTCCATTAATTGGGATGATTAATATTCTTCTGTGGTAGTATTTATTTTATTCGTTCACACTATATACCATACTTGTCCACCCGTGCAAGAGTGATTAAAACCCTATTACTCGTATTAGCCAAAATGGCTATATTTGACCCGGTTTTTATAACCGCGGTTGATACTTGATAGGGTAAGTAGAAAAAGAAAAGTATAGCCTTATTGAAAATGAAAAGTATAGCCTTTCAGTATTAAATATATAGTAGGTTCTAGAAAAAAATCTGTAAGAAAACACCAACACAGGATATATATCTCCTAATAGATCCCGCACGCTTTTTACATGCAAACTTCTAATCTCGGTCGTCGGATCAAAAGCGTGCGGACTTCTAATCTCGACTGTCGGAAAAACTCGGCGTATAATATATATATGTTTGTGTGTGAGCGTGTACGGGACGGCTCTGGAGACCTTTAAAAAATCCTTCCTCCCAAGTTTCCAATCGAATTTTGATGATCCGAGCCGCTCAATGTAATCAAAACGTGATTGTAAGGGTGCTCGCAAGAAATCAGCAAAAAAAATGACCCGAAAGGGCTTCATCCAAACAATTTTTTATTGAACTTTATTGAACAGTTCAATAAAAAATTGCTCAAATCAAGCTCTTCCTAGTTAGTTTTTTTGCCAGTTTCTTGAGGACATCCTTAAAATCACGTTCTGAACACATTGAGCGGCTCGGATTATCAAAATTTGATTGAGAACTATGAGATTAAGATTTGGAGGATTTTTTTAAGGGTCCCTGGAACTGCCCTGACGCAGCGGAATTCACGAGAGACTAGTTAGCGTACTAGTCCAAACGAGATAAACAACTCGTCGCAACGAGCAAATCTTGCGCACAAGAAAGAAAGAGAGAATCTCTGAATATTATTAATCAAAAAACTGCATAAACTCTAGGTTACAAACCCTTAAATAGGCTGAAACTCTAGGAACCCTAAAAATAAACTTGGAAAATAAAAAGTTCCAGAATTTGGGATTTTTCCTAAAACTGAAAACGGGAAAGAAAAACAAGACTTTCCCAAAAAGAATCAACTTAAAAAGAATTACAATCTAAGAGTTATTAACGAAATAAATCTTTTCTAAAACGGTAAAATAACGCAATTGAAGGCCTAAACGCAGGAATTAAGTCGAAAAGCACCATCGATCATCAACTTAGGGTTATGAGTATTGACCGGAGCGCGAAAATAAGTCAGCCCATTAAGTTTGGGCCTATTCCGAGCTCGTCCGAATTTAGCCAATTTGGGTAATCTGAAATTAAATACCGTTTGGACTTTCGGGGTTTGGCTCGGTTCAGTTGATCATGAAATTGGGCCTCCATGTATTCTATATCATGCCCCAGTGTACATATATATATATATATATATATATACACACACACGGAGCTTCTCCTAAGGGATCCCGCACCTTGTTAACGTGCGAACTTTTAATCTCAACCGTCGGATATAATCCGCCGGCTAAGGTGCATCTCGGCTGTTAGATATGTATATATCATTACTAGTATTTAAATGGTGCCAAACGTTGCTGTCTGTATGACTATATGTAATGAGAGAGAGAGAGAGAGAGAGAGAGAGATTTCTTGATTTGGTCAAGGTGCGTTCCACATGGACTAGTACAAGCGAAATACATTTCTTGATTTGTTCAAGATGTGTTCCCCATGGACTAGTACAAGCAAATTTGGACCCTTTTTCTTTTACTTTAGTAGAAAGTTTACGTTTGATCTTGTGGGGGAAAAAGTGTTGTGGGGATCCCATTTACTGTATTAGATTTGGAAAGCTGTCAGTGCTATTCTTTGAATGTTTGTTTTGGCAAAAACGACCCAGTCTTATTCTACTCAAGCTTTTCGTTTAGCTCTAATCACAAGTACTACGTACCCACGGTCCACCCATACATTTCTTGAAAAAAATTATGCATGGATCGATCAATAATATTTTTAAGTGATTAGTCTCTAGTAGGCCTGTTAATGGGCCAAATCCGATCCAGATTTGACAGATTCGAATTTGATCCGAATCTGATAAGACTCGAATCCGATCTAGATTCGATAAGACTCAAATCCGATAGTGGTAATCCAGATCCGAATTCGATCTGAAAATTCGAATCTAATCTGAAAACTTTTTTGCTTCAAAAATTTTAGCAAAAAAAAAAAAAAAAATATATATATATATATATATATATATATTTTTTCCAAAAATTTTTTTAAAATAAAAAAACAAATTCTTAAACATTTTTTTTTCAAAATAAAAAATTTACTTAAAAAAAAAAAAAGAAAAAGTTCGGATTCATATTGATAACGGATTTAATCCAATCCGAATTTGGATTACTGGATTCGGATCGGATCCAGTCCATTGACAGGCCTAGTCCCAAAGATTAATCAATTTGCATATAAGTTGCCTGGAGTCCTAAATCATGAAAATATGTAGTTTCCAGTCATGCATGGATACTGAACCGAGGTGCTATCAATTCTTTTAGAGCCAGTAAATATAGAGCTTTGCTCTAGCTTTAATTGGGGACCCCGAATGTAGACGGTGAGATTGATTCGTCAGAATTAATCAGACTCCACGTAAGTTAGCTCGGACACTTATTTATCAAAAAAAGAAGTGAAGCCCATGTCAGACCCCCCGAAGACCGCAGAAAGACGATGTTTACGCCCCTTTAAGAAGGCCCAATTTCTCAAAATCTTCGTTGAATATTGTGGGCCCAAATACGTTAATAGTATGCTACAACAAGGACCAAAAATTCAGCCCAAAGGGTATTCACCAGCAAATTTCAGTAGTACTCATGGCTTGAAAGTAGTAACTCCGACGGCCTATTTGTTGTTGGAAAATGCTACAACCACAAATATGCACACAAACACCTTAGATATACATTAACATTTATTTGTACGTTTCACGCACATTTGAGGTGTAGTGTGTGTAGATCCTTATGTGAATATGAGTGTGTTTGGGTAAGTGCTTATAGTTGTAGAATAATAGTAATTGTTTTTTGTTGAACAAATACATCAACTAATCTAAGCGGAACTAACGAGAGTTGTCTCCACTAGCTAGGAATATGCTCTAGGGCTGAAATCGGTTTGAGTTGGTATGATTTTGACAAATTCAGCATTTGACTTGGGGTTTTCAAAACCAAAACCGGACCAAACAAGTTTGGTTTTGATCCGGTTTGGTTTATTTGGTTTGCTCGGTCTATTCTGTTCTGGGCCTACAACAAAGTCCAATGAAAAAACAAAAAACGAATAGACAAAATAATTCATTCAAAAAACCAATTTAACCCGATTCATGAATCCAATAATACCAAATAACAGAGTAAAAGACCAATAAGATTAGAAAACACGTTCTCAGCACTGCCGGCTTTGGGCTAAGGCCCAAGAGGCGTGGGCCTTAAGCCCCTCAAAAATGTAAAAAAAATAGGGCCCCACTTATTTTTAGGACCTAGTATATATGTGTTGTTTTAGAGACCAATTTTAAACCCAATAAGACATTTTATACTTAAGCCCCAATGACCCAGAAAAATGGAACAGAGAATGTAGGAAAAAACAAACAAAAAGGAGGAGTAAAAGGTCACGGAATCGCAACTGGGGCCCTTCAAAATTATTCAGTGTGGTGGGTGTATGGATGCATCTTTTTGCCCCCTTAAACGACTCCGGTACTTCTCATTACAAACAAATACTATATCCGAATCAAAATTATTCAGTGTGATTGACTTTTTATTTGATTTTTGTTTACAATTAATAAGGGTCTCACTTTCGAAGATCGTCTTAGCCCTCCAAAATCTTAGAGCCGGCCCTGGTACTCAGTTAGTTGTTTTCTTATATTCAAAATCTATCCAACCTAGTTTGGAAAAAAAATTAATGTCATGGGAGTATTATAAAGTTCGGTTCGATTCGTTTTGGTTTAGTTCGGTTTTCTTCAATTGGAAACCAAATCAATCCAAACCAATTTTTTGACCAACTATTTTGGTTGGTTCGGTTCTATCGGTTTTTATTTCACCCTTATTTTGCTCTCACTCTGGAGGTATGAGATCCATGCTCGAGGAGCAAACCAATCGGTTGGATGGTTATTAGCATAATACTTCGTATTATTTTTAAACATCATCTAGGTTTTATAATGTTTCCTATTTAGTCTCGGCAATTATTCGTGTTTCTTAGTTAGTTTTGGTTTTGTTATTACACATGTTTTTTAATTGGTTTATGTTTCTTAATCACCATGTCTTATAACCTATATAAAGACATGTTAGAATTATTATGTTTTAAATACGATACACATAAATAAAAAGAAAGCTTTCTTGTCAAATTACTTTTCTAACGAAAGTGAAAATTCACGTGGGTAGTCTCGTGGGCATGTCCAATAGTCCCGTATATGCTTCTAACCTTTTTTTGTAGGTGTTGGTCCCTGCACCCGGCTGGAGTAGTCTTATCCCCGTCTAGAGGTGTCAAATGGGCCGTGCCAGCACGGCACGAGTACGGAGCAGCACGGTATTGGCCTGGCACGGCACGACACAGCACGATTGTAGTGGGCCCGGGGCACGGCACGGGCACGGAAGTGGGCGGCACAGCACGGGCACGGGCACAAAAAGTGGACAAGAACGACATGGCACGGCACTGTTCTAGCAAGGCACGGGCATGGGCATGGGTACAACCCGGCACGACATGAGCACGACACGAGGCACGGGAAAAAAAATTAAATAAGCCAAATGACTTTTTTTAAAAAAATTTAAAAAAATTAAACAATTTCTATTCGGTAAAAAATATTTGTTTACTGTTTACCTTTTTTTAAAGGTAAACAACTAAGATATTTAATTTTTTTAAAAAAATTAATTAAAAAATCATGTTTTTAAAAAATTATTTTTTCACTTTTAAAAAACTATCAAATTTTATTCGGTAAAAATATTTGTTTTGTTTTTGTTAGTAAAATTAAATAGGCTTTGAACCTTTGGTTTGCAAATTTAACATTACAATACAAGATAACAAGTAAAATTAAAAAAATTTATCAAAATATTTATGATGCAAGAGTAATTTAATATGAAAGGAAACGTGCAAAAGTAATATATTATTTACCCCAAATCTAACAAGAAATAAAAAAAAAAGTGTCAAACAAAAAAGAAAAAAATACATAGTAGAAATAAGGGGAAAAAATATATAAATAAGGGTTAGCTGGACAGCCTATACTAGGACAATAGGACCATTTGTAATATGTTTTTTTTTAATTGTTAAATTTTACTTCATTAAGATCAAGAATTTCTTTTTAATTAGGGGTTGTAATATGTTATTTTTTTAATTGTTAAATTTTTTTGGCGTGTCATGGTATATGAAAATGCAGCGTCCATTGTTATTTTTCTCATTTCATTGTGAATTGTCCTCTCCTTTTTCTCTTCTGCAAGTTACAGAGTGATTATGATATTCTGAGACCGAGTGTAGACCTTTTGCCTAACATAATTCTCGTGCACTAGTAAAAGCGTAAAACGGTAAAAGTTTTTTTAAGAAAACACCTCAAATTATTCAAATGTGCGATAATAAGAATTGAAAGCGCAAATGCAGATTGATTGAACCCTTTACCAAACTCGCTTGTATACTAACCAAAAAGTTGTCTAAGATTTATTAAGTAGGAAGCTGGAAAAACGAGGAAAAAGAGGGGACGTTCAAAGAAAAAAAAGGAAAAAGAAGAGGCAACCGAAGTTGAATAGCAACTTCGCTCTCTCTCTCTCTCAAACACACACACTCATCCCTTATTTTTTATGAGGATGCAGTAAATACAAGGATCTCTCTATCCTTTCCCAATGTCTTTGAGTTCCAATATGCCAAAAAACCAAATGTATACAATGGTTGCATGTCTGATGCAAGATTAGTTATGCCTTAAGTCAACCTACATATGTTAGGGCAGACTAAAACAACACGACTTAAAACGGCCCGGCCCGGCCCGATCCGATCCGACACGACACGATTAAGTAAATGGGCCAGTACATCTTGACACGATTGAAAACGGCACGGCACAACATGATTTAAGAACACGGGCTGGCACGACATGACACGATTTAAGGAAAAACGGACTGGCATGACACAACACGATTTAAGAAAATGGGCCGGCACGACATGAGACGATTTCAGAAACGGGCCGGCATGGCACGACATTATTGGCAAATAGCACGGCACAACACGACACGATTTAAGTAACGGGCCGGCACGGCACGACACGATTAACAAATGGCACGACACGACACAACACGATTTAAGTAAATAAAGTAAACGGGCCGGCACGACACGGCACGAAGCACAGTTAGCACGAAGTTAAACGGCACGGCCCATTTGACACCTCTATCCCCTTCTGGGTGTAGGATACCTCATATATATATACAGTACAGTATATTATTCTGATCGGTTTCTAGGGTTTCGATCTCGTCGTTTCGATTCAAGCACGCAGAGAACGTATTTCTAAATCTGAATTGGGTGAGCGGCACTGGCCACTGAGAATCAATAATGGGTGTCGCTGCGAAGGAAGACGATGGTTTGAAGAAATTGGAGTACCTTTCGTTGGTCTCAAAGGTATGTACTGAACTCGAGTCACACTTAGGGTTTGGTGACAAGGTCTTGGCCGAATTCATCACCGAGATGGGCCGGAACTGCGAAAAAGTCGAGGATTTCGACGCCCAGTTGAAGAAAAACGGCGCCGAGATGCCCGACTACTTCGTCCGCACGCTTTTAACTATTATCCACGCCATCTTGCCCCCAAACCCTAAGTCCAAATCCGTCAAGGAATCCAAGAGAGAAAGCAATAAATCGAGTTTTCCAGGTCTGGAGGTTGGTGATAGTAGAGAGAGAGTCAAGGAGCTAGAGAGAGAAATCGAGATGGAAACCAAGGATCGCGATAGGGAGAGGAGAGAGAGGCGTAGCAACAGAGATGTGGAGGAAAGGGGTGATAGAGATGAAAGGCATAGGGGTGATAGAGACAAAGAGGATAGAGGAAGGGGGAGGTATCGGGATAGGGATAAGCACGACAGGCATGGGAGAGATGGGTATGAAGATGATGGGGATAATGGTAGGAGGGAGAGAAAGAATGATGCGGAAAGACAGGATAGGTATAGGAGAGATGGGTATGAAGAAGATGGGAATAACAAAGGGGATGATGATAGGAGGGAGAGAAGGAATGATAGGCATCGGAGAGATGGGTACGAAGAACATGGGGATAACAAAGGGGATGATGATAGGAGGGAGAGAAGGAATGACAGGAATAGGAGAGATGGGTATGAACGTGATGGGGGTAATGATAGGAAGGAGAGAAGGAATGATGGGCCCAGGTCGGACGAGCTGGAATTGTATCAGGTGTATAAGGGAAGAGTGTCGAGAGTGATGGAAACGGGTTGTTTTGTTCAGCTCAGTGAGTTTAGGGGTAAAGAGGGTCTGGTCCATGTTTCCCAGATTGCGACTCGGAGGATTGGCAACGCTAAGGACGTAGTGAAACGCGACCAGGAGGTTCATGTGAAGGTGATATCTGTTTTGGGGCAGAAGTTGAGTCTTTCGATGAGGGATGTTGATCAGAATACCGGTGAAGACCTACTTCCGCTGAAAAAGAGGTCGGGTGATGATGATGCTTTTAGGGCAAATCCTTCGGGATTGAATGGTGGGGGGCCAAAGATCAGGACAGGTCTTTCTGGGATTAGAATCAATGACGAAGATGTTGCTGTCCCGTCACGCCGGCCGTTGAAGAGGATGAGTTCGCCAGAGATATGGGAAGCTAATCAGCTGGTGGCTGCAGGAGTTATGAGTGTTAGGGAGAACCCCATGTATGATGAAGAAGGCGATGGTGTTTTATATCAAGAAGAGGGTGCTGAGGAAGAGCTTGAAATCGAGCTAAATGAAGATGAACCAGCCTTTTTGCAGGGACAAAGCCGGTACTCTATGGACATGTCACCTGTTAAGATTTTCAAGAATCCTGAAGGGTCCTTGAGTCGCGCGGCAGCCCTTCAGTCTGCTCTCATAAAGGAGCGAAGGGAAGTGAGGGACCAGCAGCAGAGAACAATGCTTGATTCTATTCCAAAAGATCTCAATCGTCCTTGGGAAGATCCGATGCCAGAGACAGGCGAGAGGCATCTAGCACAAGAGCTTAGGGGTGTTGGTTTATCGGCGTATGACATGCCTGAATGGAAAAAGGATGCTTTTGGGAAATCCCTAACTTTTGGTCAGAGATCAAAGCTTTCTATCCAGGACCAGAGGCAGAGTTTGCCTATTGCCAAATTGAAGCGTGAATTGATTCAGGCTGTGCATGACAATCAGGTTTTGGTTGTAATTGGTGAGACAGGTTCAGGGAAAACAACACAAGTCACGCAATACCTAGCTGAAGCAGGGTACACTACCAAGGGAAAGATTGGTTGCACTCAGCCTCGTAGGGTGGCTGCAATGTCCGTGGCCAAAAGGGTTGCCGAAGAATTTGGCTGCCGATTGGGTGAGGAAGTTGGATACGCCATTCGTTTCGAAGATTGTACTGGACCCGACACCGTGATTAAGTATATGACTGACGGTATGCTTCTAAGAGAGATTTTGATTGACGAGAATTTATCACAGTATGCAGTTGTAATGCTTGATGAAGCTCATGAGAGGACAATCCACACTGATGTGCTTTTTGGACTGCTGAAGCAACTTGTGAAGAGGAGACCTGATCTTCGATTGATTGTCACTTCTGCCACATTAGATGCTGAGAAATTTTCAGGGTATTTCTTTAACTGCAATATTTTCACAATTCCTGGAAGAACTTATCCCGTGGAGATACTCTATACCAAACAGCCAGAAAGTGACTACCTAGATGCATCTCTTATTACCGTTATGCAAATCCACTTGACAGAACCTGAGGGTGATATCCTCCTCTTCTTAACTGGTCAAGAGGAGATCGATCATGCATGCCAGTGTCTTTACGAGAGGATGAAAGGGTTAGGAAAAAATGTTCCTGAATTAATTATTTTACCGGTTTACAGTGCGCTTCCAAGCGAAATGCAATCTAGGATCTTTGAACCTGCACCTCCAGGAAAGAGGAAAGTGGTCGTGGCAACCAATATTGCAGAAGCCTCTTTGACCATTGACGGCATATTTTATGTGATTGACCCTGGTTTTGCAAAGCAAAATGTTTACAATCCAAAACAAGGGCTTGATTCACTGGTTATAACTCCCATTTCACAAGCATCAGCCAAACAGCGAGCTGGCAGAGCTGGGCGAACTGGCCCCGGAAAATGTTATCGGCTTTACACCGAAAGCGCATTTCACAACGAAATGTCCCCTGCCTCAGTTCCAGAAATACAAAGAATTAATCTTGGAACGACTACTCTTACTATGAAAGCTATGGGAATAAATGATCTCCTATCATTTGATTTCATGGACCCGCCTTCTCCCCAAGCTCTCATTTCTGCCATGGAACAGCTGTACAGTCTTGGAGCTCTGGATGAGGAGGGGCTTCTGACTAAATTGGGTAGGAAAATGGCAGAATTTCCATTGGACCCACCATTGTCTAAGATGCTTCTAGCCAGTGTCGATCTTGGGTGTAGTGATGAGATTTTGACAATCATTGCGATGATTCAGACCGGAAACATCTTTTACAGGCCAAGAGAGAAACAAGCCCAGGCGGATCAAAAGAGAGCCAAGTTTTTCCAGCCTGAGGGAGATCATCTGACATTACTTGCTGTTTATGAGGCTTGGAAGGCGAAGAACTTTTCAGGTCCGTGGTGTTTTGAGAATTTTGTTCAGTCTCGTTCCTTGAGGAGGGCACAGGATGTCCGTAAGCAGCTTCTCACCATCATGGACAGGTACTTTCTTCTAGCCTTTTGAAATTGGTTATTTTTTAACCCTTGCTAAATTCGGTCAATGACTTGCTTACTCTTGTTTGCTTCAGAATACCTTAGAAGGACCCTGTTACGGATGTGTATATTTGTATCTGCTTCTGATTATGTTCTTTGTTTGGCTTAGTGTTATTGTATTGCTGGTAGTAATAAGCAGAAAGGAAATAAAAGAACCTAGCAAGCTAAGTTTACTTGGCTAGTTTTTTCTTCGTTTGGTTGATTTATTCAGTATCTCTTGCCAAACAAAGGCTCCTTTTCTGAAAAATGTTCCAATAGGAATAAAAGCTTTCCTGATACACTTCGTCATTTGATTGTGGATTGTGTCTTGATTAGACTCTTGCCTGTTTCCTAAGTGATGAACCTAATACTTGATTGAAAATGCTTATTAGTCCCGCGTTTCCAGCTTTTGCTCTCTATCAACTGCCTCTCAAAGATCATTAAGCATACCAGCTAACCAATGAAAGTATATACTTATTCCCGAACGTAAATTGAATATCTTGGTTGTATGGGAACATAAATGTTACGCAAGTTCCTATGTTCCTTGCTCAAGTATAATGCCGTTTGCCATTTGAAAATCAAGATAAGTGGATAAAAAGGGATTCAGAAAGTTAGTTTCATGTGAATTGAGTGGATTGTATGCTCTCAGGGAAAGATGACAGAATTTCGTGACTCAGAGAAGGCTGGGGAGGGAAATAAAACCTAGTAAGATTGCTTAGTGACTGGTATACCTAGGAACAACAGTTATTTTTTGCAACAGCTCTTATGAAAAATTGGTTGGTTTCATGTTTTTTGTGGGCCTACAAACTGGTAAGCTTTTGATCAGTGCATGATAAGTGATTACGTATTAAAGCATGTGTTGTTCACGTTCAAGTGACTGTTAACTTGCTACTTGTTCTATGCATTTGCAGTGCATATGGTAGGTTACTTAAGAAAAGGTAAAATGATCTTATTTGTGTAACCTGGAGTCGAGCAATTGAGTTTGAGATTCCTATGTTTTTAAGCCATGTTAATTTGTGTACTAGATGTCCCATCATTAATCTTGAGATGCTTGGTATGTTGCTAACTGATGTCCTATTTCAGGTATAAATTGGATGTCGTTTCTGCTGGGAAGAATTTTACTAAAGTTCGTAAGGCCATAACTGCTGGGTTCTTCTTCCACGGAGCAAGGAAGGATCCTCAAGAAGGTTATAGAACTCTAGTTGAAAACCAACCAGTGTATATACACCCCAGCAGTTCTGTGTTTCAGAGACAGCCGGATTGGGTCGTCTACCATGAGCTAGTGATGACTACAAAGGAGTATATGCGAGAGGTCACGGTCATTGACCCGAAGTGGCTTGTGGAGCTAGCTCCAAGATTCTTTAAAGTGGCGGATCCCACAAAAATGAGCAAACGCAAACGTCAAGAACGGATTGAACCACTTTATGATAGATACCATGAACCCAACTCTTGGCGTTTGAGTAAAAGACGGGCTTGATTTTTCCTTTATAGGTTATGAGGTGAACTTTGCCATAAAAGATACTTGAGGGTTGCTCATGACTGTTGTTTATTTTTTCAGAATGTTGTAAATATTTTCTCAAACCTTGTTGCTAATCGTATGAGGTTAAGTTTGGGGAGGATGGATGGACAAGGGTATCATATTTTCCTGATTTATAGAGATTTCATCTATTTCATCTCAGATTTCTAATCAGTTGCAAGTGCCACCCTTTTTATGCCAAACTCCGGCTGCCTTCATTCTATCTGAACTATTTTATTGTTTTGATCACGAATCAAAATTGCTTCTTGTGAAGTTGCCTTGCAGCTTAACAGCAGTAATACTTTCCCTTTTGTCTGGATCTTGTGTGTGCATGGTGGCTGCATTTTGTTTACCTGTTGCCATTTTTACATGATGGAATCTGTAGCTCTGGTTATTATACATAATTAGAGTGGGAATGACATGCATTGTCATTTAGGAGATTTGGGTTTTTACTATTTCGTGCACTTTTTTGGTTGGACCATGGGAAGTCATGAATTATATTTTCATGACTTTATTCAGAAAATATGTGAACAATGCAGTGACAATTGAATGAGGAGTCCTCATTGTACATGAAAGCACAGCCGAAATTTACAAGGATTCAGTGCAAAAGGAGAGATGAGAATTTCTAAAATCTGATTCTCATTGTCAATCATAGAGGCCTTTCAAAGCATATTTAATCTGGAGTGCTTATCTTAGATTCTTCCAGCTTGTGCATCAGCACAAAGATCCTCTACAAAATTGTGAATTTCCTTTCAGTTCAATATTCTGAACTCGAGCCACTGGACACTAAATGGCCATCTTGTTTCATATGTTGCTATCATCATTGCCACTGTCATGTACTTCAAGGTATGCTTCTTCATCTTCATCAAAATCTTCATCCTCATCCTGGTTCCAAAATGAATTCACTTAGGCAAGCTATAAAGTACAGCAAAAAACAGCTGAAGATACCATAAGCCTGAAAATAAACTACTATGTTCAAGAAAATGATGTGTATCGACACTTGACACCTGGAGAAGGGTGTTGGAGATGTGTTGATACTTCCCTTTGGACACTTGTTATGGTTGCAAAACTGTCATTACGGTTATATTTAATTCCGAAATTGCTATAGAATGAATGAAGTTTTGTTTCCGACACTCTTAGATTACACATCATTTATCCCACGAAACATGTAAGATGTACAAACTCATAAGAGGATGAATGAATCTAACCCCTAGACAGGCACACGCACACACACCTACCCAAAACCCATACCAGAGTCCATGTAGCATAGCTCATGAACCACAGTGAGAAAATATCAAGCAAACAAAATCTTTGTTTAATATAGGAAACAGCAATGAAAACGGAAGCATGGTCCCAATGGTTGTCTCGGCGAAATTCTATGAGAGAGGATGAGGGGCTGACAGCTCACAGTAAAACTTTGAACTGAGAAGAATATTGATTTACTTGTACCAGAATATACAGCAATCCAACTACCCACGGGTATCATCGAGAAGGAGAAATGCCAACTAACCTCTTCCATCTCATCCTCAGAAGAGGATGCATCATCCACCCTTGAGTAGAAAGTATCCTCATCAATCTCGTTGACAGTCTTCATATCATCCTGTGTATTGAACAACGAAGGCATAAAGTCATTCATGAAGATGTATTTATGCTACCATCAAAGTTTTATTGGCAAAAAGTAAATCATACCAGCTCAGACTTCAGCTTCTCTATTTTTACTGTCAAATCTGAGATGTGATGCTTTAGTGCCTGTAAATGATTCAACAACAAATCATTATTGAGAAAGTTACAAAATGGGACATCACGTAAAGTAAGTAAATCACCAAGAACTGTATATAATATCACCTCGCGTCTCTGAAGCTCAATTGACCGAGCTAATGCCTGCCTTCTGGATAAGAGATTTTTGGGCCTAAATGCAACAGGAGGTTGGTAGTTCTTCCCACGGTAAAGTATAATAACATGCCCTTTCATTGTTTTATCTACAGTGACTAGCACCCCACCACTCTCAGCCTCAAGAGCTATTGCAATATGCTTCACTTGTGGAAAACTTTTTCTTTCCACAAGTAACTTCACTAGCTCTCGATACTTCCAGTGCAGGTGTATATTTTCTACAGTACCATCAAAAATTCCTCGCCTCCCTGCGACAAAAACCCAAGCATAAAGTAGACTGTTTCCTTGAATAAACAAAGGCATGAAACCGAAAGTAGCAATGCATACCTAGAATCAAGTATGGTTTCATACTCAAGCCGATCTTACGAAACAAGAATCTCTCCTCATCACTAATGGTTTCTAAATCACTTGGGAGCTCTGCCGGTTCCAAAGACTTCTGCACTTTTGCCAAAGTCTTCTCAGCCTTTTTTATCTTCCCCTTTGCCTACGCAGTCCAAAATAGACCTAACCTTAGAAAGGAGAAAAAGAGGATGTGTACCAAAATGGACTCCTCACTTAGTAGTTATAGCTTACAAGGTTGAGCTTCCTCTCAAGATATCTGACAAATGAAGCATGTCTAGCCAAAGCTGAATCTTTCCTCATTTTCTCTATATCTTGGCTGCTAGGTTGGTTACACCAGAGTGAAGTTGCTGCCATGGTCTCAGAAAGGGTTCCTGCAACCAGTTGGACTTTAGAGGCTTTGGTAGTTGAATGAACTATGGGTGATGCATTCGATCGTATTTTTTCTTCCTCATCTTGTTGCAATACTGTTAGTTTATGAGCTTCCACCAATGTCTTTGATACAGCTGGCGGCAAAAAGTCGTTCCCCCTGTAAAACACAATGTAATCCTTGTTCCTTGAAAGCAGTGTTCCTCCTGTCAATCTCTGCATAAATGAGACAAAAATGGTTGTGGAGAAGAAATTAACAATGGTTACCAACAATTTTCACAACCTGAAAGCATCATTGATTTTAGGGATTAGCATAGCAGCTATAAATCAGAATACTGCAAGATTTAATGTAGAAGCTGAGACCAGGAAGAACTTATTCGAAATTCACTAATTCTACATTAACTAGGAAACAAAGAATAGGATTCTGCTAACATCCATTAGTCACGAAAACTGAGACCAGGAAGAACTTATTCGGAATTTGCTAATTCTACATTAACTAGGAAACAAAAAATAGGTTTCTGCTAACATCTATGTTGAGATTGTCAATACAAATGAAAACACACACGCAGGAATGAACACACGAATGGTAAATCAACATTTCCCACCAGCTGCATTAACTAGAAAGAATGCAGATATATGACAAAATCTGGACTAAAGAGATCTATCACTCACGACCGGACAACACCAAGGAGGAAGCGGTAGAGTGACCTCTCCAACCTTTCTAGTGTCCCATTTCAATTATAGTTAACTTGAGCATACTTTTGAGAGGAGAGTCCAGATCTCGTCATCTCGTGTAACTAAGAGAGAATAGGATAACAGTATATCAAATTTTCACGAAAACTTCCAGGAGGAAGACAATACATAGTAAAAAGAATGATTAACTGAACTTTGTGTCACACAACTAATTAGCGTAATTTGAGTTCAAAAAAAAAGTATGTGAAGTTCCGCACCTTGAGTTCTTCTGCCATCCTTTCGTTACAAGTATTGTGTACACCGCGCTTGATGGCTATCTTGGCAATGGCACTTATTTCCCATAGCTTCACCATAGCCCTAGCCAGGCCTTGCAGTTCTCTGTTTCTCCCTACATCAGTTAAGGGACAAAAACGTTCATACCCAACAAATGGAATATTACAATATGGGAGTCATCAGAGTATTGTCGTGGGCATACCAAGGGCAAAATGTGGAGGCATTATTCTTGCAGTTCTCCTATAATATGTCACGTGCTTGTCTCTTAAAGAATATCTAAACCCATGGGGAAGCAGTCTGAATGGACGTTTATAACCAGGAACCATGGAAGGAAGCAAGTCAGCGTCAACAGGCAGTGGTTCAGGGCCTGACCAATCTTTATATCGTGGGCCCAGATCCTCTAACAAATGGTCGACCTCACTTAAATCTGTTATTTCTTTCTCAGATAATTTCTTCAAATGTCTTGTAGACTTATTAACAAGTGCAGTTCTGACCGAGTCCTCCAATCCAACTCTTTGAGTGAGATCACCACTAACTATACCGCTTGAAGAACGTGAAATCATCGTATTAACTTGATTTTGTTTGGCATAGGATTGAACACAAGGAAGATTGTAGGACATTCCCCTGTATAACACAACCGAACTACCCGATCTCCATATTACCAAACCTCCAGTTCTAGTCTGGTAGAGAACAACATAGAACAGATATAAGTACCATAAACCTATCTCTGCAAATGAATACTACAAATGAAATTTCCAAGCATAAACAAAGAAGATAGTCAACAATTGCTAAAAGTGATATAGTCAACTAGAATCCTAGTTGCTCATTGAAGAACTCGATGAATGACAACATTTACTCATTTGAAGTTCCATGGTCATCCTTATGGAAGTTTATGTATGAACACTGACCTCTAGGGTTTCATGAATCCTCTTCATGTTGAGCGTCGAAGGGCCTTCGAATTTCAACTTCACCACTTCATCCTCCTTCCACTTATCGTGGATCGAGTCCACCAATGCCTGTGTAACACCAGCAGCCCCAACTTTTAACCTTTCCACCATCCTCAAAGCCACATTCCTTAGCCTCCTCAGCTCAGTTTCTGGTACTAGTTTCTCCGACAACATCGCGTTTCCCTTCCTCGGCCTATCACCATCTACAGACCCCAAATCACTCCCCCTCTCCCACGGCAACCTCTTTGAATCAATCTTATCGCTCGAACCCTCAAGACTATATAGTCCCTGATTAACACTAGCCGATTTTCCATTAAAAGAGGCCCTTTTAACATTTTTAAAAACTGCTTTTTCTTTCCTCTCTGATAACCCAATTGAGGTTTCATCTGTTTCAACAAAAGCTTTGGTCTTTCCATCAAAACCAACTCCCCTTTGCAGTTTACTTGATTCTTGCACAATACTAGAAACACTGCCTTCAGTGTCTCTTTGAAACCCATCAATACTGTTATCTAAATCTATCGAAAAAGAATCAAACTGGGTTTTATTGGGCTCTTTCCCATGAACCCAAGGAGCTGAAATCGCACGATTTATGGGAACAAAACTCACCTGGTCACTCAATAACGAGTTCTCACAACTATCTGACTCTGTCACTGCAACCCCAAGAGACTGATGGCTTTTATCATCATCATCATCTTCTTCTTCTTCTTCTTTGTCATCATCAATTGGCTCAATCTGTAATTCTTGTTCTTGCTCTTGCCACGGAAATTTATGTCTTACAATTGGGGTTTTCAAGGACCATTTCTGGCGAATTTGATCAGCGAAACTGGGTTTGGGCTTTCTCTTCTTCTTGGGCTGTGGAGTAGGGAGTTGAATGGTCTGTTGAGAGCAAGATACTCTGAAATTTAAGGAACTGAAACTATTTGGAGAGTGGGTTTGTGGGTTGAACATGGAAAAGGAGGGAGAGGTTGGAGAAGTAGAAGTTGGAGGGAGAAGATTTGATGGTAATGGTGAGAGTGCCATGGTGATGACGTTTAGATACAGGGTTTTGTATGCGTACTTGGGGATACATGTACTTTGCAGTTTGCACCCATGTACATGAGAGTAATCCATTTTACACTCTTCGTTTCAATTGGGTCAATAAACGTTCGAGTCCATGTCAATGTGGCTACTCCATATTGTTCTACTAATAATTGCTTCTGCCTAAAAGCATGAAGTGAATCTTGGATATGCGTATGATTCCATCTTATACGTGATGAACATTATAAATGATCATGAATTAGAAAAACACAGTCTATCTAACCAAGTTCATAAAATAGTATAACACAACAAATGTTACCAAATCTATTTAATTCCGTTTGTTACTTTCAGGGATAGTATCAGAGATATGATTAATGTATAATCATACATGATTCCAACTCGAATTGAATTTTTTGAACGTCCACTCATTCAAAAGTAGTGACACCCATATCGTACTTGTTTCTTTAACTGGCCTAGAAAAATAGAAAAATAAAATAGTTCCAAGATTACATATAACAAAGTGAGGAGTTGAGTTTGAAACTCTGTCTACCCAAAAGGCTCCAACAAAACCAACAATCTTCAATCACAGACAGATCATGAAACTCCAAATCATTCAAACCAATAGCTCAAGTTGTATTGAACAACAATTTTGTTCTCTCACCCAATAGTTAAAAATGCGAAGAATTACTATTGACCGCAAAAGAATTACCCTTGCCGCGAAGAATTACTCATGTCATTGAAGAATTACTATTGGCCGCGAAAAATTACTCTTTGCTGCATCGAATTGCACTTGGCCGTATCGAATTACTCTTGGCCCGCAATTCGATGTGGCCAAGAGTAATTCGTAGCGGTCAAGTGCAATTCGATGAGGCCAAGAGCAATTCGATGCGGCCAAGTGCAATTTGATGTGGCCAAGAGCAATTCTATGCGGCCAAAAGTAATTTGATTCGGCTAAGAGTAATTCGATGCGACCAAGTGCATTCAATGTGGCCAAGAATAATTTTTCGTGGCCAGAAGTAATTCTTCGTAGCCAAATGCAATTCTTTGCGAGCAAGAGTAATTCATCGTGGCCATGAGTAATTCTTGGCGGTTAGGAGTAATTTTTTGTAAGCTTCTAATTTTAGTCATATATTGGCTTCAATGGTTGAGATGGAGAGTCTTTTTTTGTGTCCCCGAAATGCTCTCCTATATATATATTCTTCAAATTAACACGGAATCTGAAAAGTTTTAGTATGTTTCTCTTCTTTTTTTTTTCTGAAAAATCACAGAGATATTACTGTACATTTTTTAGGAGTAAATAAACCCATACGGCAATTGTGTTATATGTGCAAAAAGTGTGAGAATTTTTCTAAAAGTAAGAGAATGAGCCTAAACTATTAGATCAAAGTAATCATCCATTCCAACAACTTGTCTTTTGTTAAGTATGGATGAGCCATACACTCTTGTGTTATGTACTATAGAAAATTAAGTTAAATAAGAAAATTAACTCCAATGCGGAAACACAGGCACATATATATTTTTGTTGGCTTTCAACTTTCAACCCGATGAAGACGAAGATGAAACTATGACTTAGAATCAAGATGCAACAAAATCAATACATTTGCTGCCACCAACATATTGTAATGAATCAAATAACCAAATATATAATTAATCAAATTTTCCCCCTTAATCACTTAACCAACTAAACATTTAGCAATCTGAATATATTTCAAAAAATGATAGGGTACACACACACACACATATATATAGATAGATAGGGAGAGAGAGAGAGAGAAGCTAAACGTATGTGTGAGAGAGAAAGTAGTTTTGGATTCAAAATTTTGACTAATAACTGTTAGGAAAGTATGAAAAAATCGAAAATAAGGAATCAGAATAATATTAGGAAACATTAATTTTAGTTTTTATTTCATCATTCTTCCAAATATTCATTCTTTCAAAATGTATTTCTAATCTTATTACCTGCAAATCTCAACCATAGAAAAAATATGTACAAATCCGAGTGTCCAAAATATGAAGAATTCAAAAACTGCCACTCTATATTTATATAGATTATTATTATTGGTATTTTTTAGGAACATAGACATATATTTATAACTAAACACAACATAAAACAGAGGATCAAAAGATCCAAACAAATAAGAAAAAACAAAGGAAAACAACAATAAAACATAAAAACCGCGCAAAAATTGAAAACTGTGTTGATGGAGACTATCGACCTGTTCGTGGATGTGACTAGAGAAAGATGGAGGATCCACATCGGTAACTGGAGTTCAATGTCCCTTCATCTCATCACAGTCGCTGCTGCTAGGCACCACCACCACTGCTGCTGAAGAACCAACGAATCTGTCGCTAAGGCTGATTGAATCTGAGAGCCAAACACGCCACATTTGAAAACTAGATCCGGGTCACCAAGGTCAAAAAAATGATGAGAGGTGGTGGGAGAACATCTATCCTAAGGGCGATAGTTTTGACCACTACACAACCATAGTGGGGAGAGAGGACGAGAAGAGGAGAGAAGAAGGAAGATGGAGAAGATAGGTAGAAATCGTCGCTAGCCGGGGAAGGGGAGCAAAGAAGAGGGTGGGTGGCTGACTCTCTCTCTCTAGGAAGAGAGGGTGAGGCTATCACTCTCTAGGGCCATGTAAACGTGGGTAGATCCACAACTTCAAATTTCTTTCTTTGAAACACTTTTTGCCAAAAATAAAAAATTTAAAAAGGAAAAAAATACGTTGTTGGTAATTTTTTTTGTCAATCGAATACAAATATGCAAATAATTCATTTTCTTTTTACTTCACTTTTTTTGGGAACACATTTCCTAGACAAAAATCTTGATAACTGAATGAAGCCTAAGCGGCTCCATATGCATATAGCCTTTTTCTCGTAGGGATGCATTACTCTGTTTGTCTCTCAATTCAATGGCGAATATAGAGAGGCTTACCTAAAACACTTGATTCGAAAATATAATTAAGCACATGATGTATTGCGAGGGAAGTTGGTCTAACAGTCACTTAGCTTTACTTGTGTTGTGAGGTCTTGGATTAGCTTTACTTGTGTTGTGAGGTCTTGGATTTGAACTGTTGGAGCAAAACATAACATGATAATCCTACTAACTAATCCACTGACACCGGAGAGAAAAAAAAAACAAAGGTCAGCAAGGGGTAGACAGTGTCTTGGCTAGGAAAAAGGAAAAAAGGGTAGTCTGGGTAGTTTACCTTGCTGATTGTTTTTTTTTTTTTTAACAAGATAATCCTATTCTACTATTACTATTTTAGAGAAAGGGAATGGGGCTGGTGGGGGTTTGAACCCTCTCGCCTAGTGCAAGGAGTATAGGTCACCTACCACTTGGCTGTCACTCTATTTGCCTCGCAAATTGTTTGCTCCAGCTCTCTTAGTCTCTTGTTGTAGGAGCCGGGCCTAGTTTTTAACTTTTGCTCCAATTCATTGGTAAGCTTTAATGGACAGAAAAGCCCATATTCTAATGGATATTTTGATTAGTGGCCTAGACAGACTGAGCTACGCGATGGCAATTAGATGGGGCTCACTAGGCCCAACATCACACTTTTATGGGCCGTGCCCTTATGGGAAAGGAAGGGGAAGTCGGGCCTAGGGCTTTGTGATAAGTGTACAAAACTAGTATAGAGATGGTACTATTAATCTTTTTGATGTAAAAACCTTAATTGTACTATGAAAAATCTGAAAAAAAATCATTTCCTGAGTGTGTCTCTTGAAATTTCAACATTGTAAATTCAGTTTTATAATAATATTAGATTTGTTTCCGAGAAATTATGGCGCTCCAAAGTCTCCGGCCGCTGTTGGCCGTCCAACCTCGAACCAAATTTCTGAAATTTTTATGTGATTGTCCCTTATATAATGCAGGAAAAATAAAAAATCTTAGAAAAGAAGTTTGTTTTTGTCCCTATACTAATTGCAAATTAGAAAAGTATTTTGGACATAATTGATTAATAATTTGTATTTAGTACACATACTTGGGATGCATATGATCAGTTGATCACAATGCAATATATATATGAGTAAAATAGAGGGCCATTTTCACACCTAGTTTGACACCTCACCCTTTTGGGTCTCACTGTGCTATTCTAAACCGTTGATCTTATTTAAATGAGTAAAATAGAGGGCCCTGCAAAAATTTAGCTCATTTTGATATCGGTAAGGGCTTGATCCAAATAGTTTTGCAAACACCAGTTCCTGTCACAGTTTCTGTAAAACTGTTTAGATCAAGCACTTACGGATATCAAAATGAGCTGTTTTTTTGCAGGGCCCCCTATTTTACTAATTTAAACAAGATCAACGGTTCAGAACATCATAGTGGGACCCAAAACAAAATCGCGTGTCAAAATGGGTATGAGCGGAACCGGCCCCATATTCAAAAACCACTTTCTTTTATTTTGTGAATCAAAAGGGTCCACAAGGCATAATGAAAAGAATGCACGAATTGATCCCTTTTGGATTTTGCGGCCTCTAATCGCTGACAATTACACAGACTAATCAACATTAACCATTATGATCACAGAACACAATCCCAGAGAGATCAATTCTTGTTTTTTTAACATGCATGTTTCTTGAATCTGTCAACCCTAACTTTTGTCGGCCCCCCTTTAATTTGTCTCTGCTAGCTTCTTAATTTCCATTAGTAATTAATCTCACAAAGTGACAACCATTATCACAAAACACACTTCCAAAATGATGTCAAATCTTAGTTCTAAACCGTACCGTTATCTTTGGTTATTGCTCTAAGACTTTGTACCGGCAAATGGCCAGCTGGCTTGTCTGGTTAGTATTCTCATCTGCCTCTTCAGTGGAGGAGTGAGTTTGAATCCTACAGATACATGGGGCAGAACCGGCATCCAGGTCTATGGATAGCCTCCGGACTTCTTGTGAACTAACATACTAGTAACTAACTCTTCCAAATCCCGCTGAAGTATAAAGGTGAAAAAAAAAAGGGCCTGATTTTGAAGGATATAAGATTTCATATCCTCAAAATTGACACTTGAAAAACCTTTTGATTCATGGCGCACCTAAACTACCACTTTACGTTACCTCTGGCAAAAAAGGGTGCATGCCACATCACAAAAGAATAATAACGCATGGGAAGCTTTAGGATAAATCCTTTGTTTTTTTGTCACCTAGTTATCATCTTATTTGCTGTGGGTTTTCCACATTCTCTTTTAACCAAAAAGAAGAGGCAGAAATCAAAAAGTAGGGGACACAAAAAGAAGAAGAAGTTCCCTAATTGTCTAATGAAGTCACTAAGTTCACTATCCTTTTTTATTTCGATAACCTGATGTTTGAGCGAGCTTGTGTGTACGAGAACTAATTTCATGATCTTGAAATTAACGAGCGGGCAAACCCGCTGGTTGTCCCAAGATTTGGAATTCTTGGTGTTCGTGGAATTCGAACATGTGATCTCGTCTCGTGGAGGACAAAGAGCACTCATTTCTTATGAAGCGACGAAGTTCATTATCCTTTATCTCATAATTGATTACTATCAAAGCATCCATCACTTCTAATAATGATCAATTAACCATTTAATTGCAAAGGGTTATGCATGCTAGCTATAGCAATTATCAAATGATAAGACATGCATTATTTGACAAAACTTCTCAACGAATATTGATTCCCAAATCCAATGTTGTAAGGTAAGAAATGAAAATTTATTATTGCGCGTTTTTTTTAAAGGTAAAAATATTTCATTAATTTTGAAATTGTTGCAAGATTAATAAGATCAAGGAAGCAACATTATATTCATAAGAACAATTTTCTGCCCAATTTGAGACCCAAATCTATGATTGGCAAGAAACCAATTAAAGAACACCCATATGGGACAAAACCCATCTAAAGAGCCAAAGCCCAAACACCCTAAATAGGTCTAAATTACCCGGACCAATATACAATGGGTCTAAATTTATTATTGCATTCTTAATACAATACTTCAACCTAAAAGATTATTCCATTTTCACCACTCCTAACATATGTAGCTTAAACCTTACAAATTCATATGTGATTACCCTCGTAGTGAATTGAAAATTCTCTGCCCTGGTGATAGTATCATCTTTGGATCAAACCGATTTTTCCTCTCTTGGAAAATTTCCCACTTTGACCCAAAATGATCCATCCAATCTTCCTTGGTTTCGTAATGGGCAAGGTACTGCTTAGCCTTAATTCCAGCCTTGTCACAAAATCGTAGTATTTCCTTGTTTTGGTTTTCAAGGGCCTCCCAGTCATTTTCCCCACTTGAAAGCAGTAACCCAACAGAGTAGAATATCTCTTCATTTGGAATAACTGCAGACATCCTATCATCCCACCTGCAATTTAAGTTATAAATTAACAATGATTTGGATTACATATGATAATCACGTTTTTTTTTTTTTTATCCGCAAAGAAAATTTTCATATGATCGATAATAGTTACGTTTCTGACGGTATTCTTCTAAAAATAGTACTAATGACTTCCTTGATGGAATCAGAAAGGTGAATTTGTGATGTGTATCTAAGGAGTGGATCCATCCAACTCTAGCTCTGTCGTTGGGTCGATGTTCGTTTTCAGTCTTTCTCCCCTTTCTCTTCTTTTGTTTGAACTCGTAAGCGTTTGTTTGCTTTCAGTGTTCCCTCTTGATATAACCCTTTCGAGTTTTATAAAAGTTTCATTTGCCAAGGAAAAAAAAAAAAAAGTACTAATGAAAGGTTTAGAACAATTACTTGTTTCGGTTCATTGGGTACACAAGAATAGGCCCTGTGGAATTATTCTGCTTGTGGAGGATATTGACAAAAACACCATCATTAAAGTCCATAATTCCTGATTTTGGTACAAACAGGTTCAGCCATGGATGAGGAACATCCCATAGCCCTTTTGCTTGGAGCTTCAGCTCTCCGCTTCGTACGCGATTGAGGAAATCGACGTAAGAATCGTCCTTTTCGAAGATAAAATCAGGAAGGAAGCTCAACCCTCCGATCAACGGCCGGAGTTCCTATAATAAAAAAAGAAGAAGAGAGTATGTTGTCATGCAGTTGGATAAAATGATCAGAATTATCATGAGCACACTGATTAATGTTCAGTTGTTTTATTACGTACGATGGCAATGATTTTATAACTAACCGACGTGGGACAAGTTCTTATAACCAGGTACCTCGTCGACGGTATTAATGGTGAGATGGTCGTAATACTTGACCACTTCCAAGCAGTAGATAATGCCGTGTTTGGATATCAGAGAATTGATTTTCAGCTGATCGGATGGTGAGAAGAAGGAAGACCTCCAGTTGTTTGGAGAGCTTTGGTCCATGATTAGAGAACCTTCAACATAATCCAGTCCCTTAACAATGGAGATGAGATGTTCTTGGTCTCTTGTGAAGGCTGAGAAATCATGGTACAGCATTCGGACCCATTTCACCTGCAACCAAGTTAACTAATAATCAAACCATTTGAATAATCAAAGGTGTACGTTGAGGATAAAAAAAAAAAATCAAAGGTGTACGTTCTGGACTTTTTCCAAACCATGTTTGGAGGTTGTTAATTTCCTTTATGATTATGTATCTCTCTTTCTTTTTTCCGTTGCGTTGGCCTCTTGTGGACTCTACTTTCTTTGGGGTTTGGATGGCGTGTGATTGTCCAAGACCTCCGTGCCAACTTAGTAGGGGTGGTTGTTCTTGGTTTTGATACCGTTTTATCCCTTAATCTTTTGTATTTATAATGTTTCAAAGATTAATGAATTTTTTTCGTCGTTCAAAAAAAAAAAAAAGTTCACGTATAGTACAATGTACTGTCATGGACACTATAAATAAAGGTCAAGGCATTGAACAATAATGTCGGGGTGCGTGTAAGCAGCCCGGACACCTGAGTATAAAAAAAAGGCTTTGAACCATAATTTTTTTAGTTTTTACTCAAAAGGTAGTTTAAAATTTTTTTTTTCTTTAAAATTTTATCGTTTCAATTGCTGAATACAAATTTGGAACATTGGCTAGGCAATGTTGTTTAGTTAAGACTTTTAGGTGGGGAAAACAATTTGTCCTTGGAAAAAGTATATTTCAGTGTATAAAACTGTAAACCACCTAAGAAAATATTCAATTCAAGAACCCCCAGGGGTTGCTTCGATTTCGAGACCCCACAAGAGGGCGGCGAGATTGATCCCGTAGATTAGTTGAAGTATACATAAGCTGATTCGGACTATCAAAAAATTCCTAGAGATGAGGCGATCGAACGGAGCAGTACCCTGTTTGGAGCCTTGTCTAGGGCAATTCTAGCTCTAGTAATGACTCCAAATTGGCCAAGCCCTCCTAGAACTGCATAAAACAGTTCTGAGTTCAAGTGTTTGGAGCAAGTCACGAACTCTCCTTTCCCTGCAACCAAACACATATTAATTAGAACAATATGATTAATTAGTCCAGTACTAATTAATGAAAACTTTATACGCACGCAAGCTAGCTAGTAGCTAGGAGGAATAACTAATAATTAATAGTCCAAAATTAAACACTCTGTCATCCACATTAACGACAACAAAAACAATCTGATTAGTGTTGTTTAATTAATATAAACAAAAAAAGAAGTTGTGCCTTTGGTAGTGGGGGTCTGGTGAATCCCACCTAGAAGATATCATAGGCTGCAAACTAATCCTTAAGTTTGGAACTACTAATGACCCTTGATTATGACATGATAATATTCTTTCTACTTACTATATATTATAAGGATCGATAAAGGCGCTTTAACCGGAGGAAGGATTGGCCTAGTCGTCAAGTCCCGATCGAGACTTAGGATTTTCTTTTTCTAATGTCGCATTTTTGAAACTTCTCCGGCTCTATCAACTTCTTTCGTGGGTGGGCAGTGGAATTAATCCTCTAGGATCTGTTGAGGTGATCACCGTAAGCTAGCCCGCACACTGTGTTATCAAACATACTAAAAAGGATACAGGAATTTCCATAACAAAATCTTTATGGGACTCTAGATTTCACCGGTCACCATGTTAAACACTTAATACTATATCCTATGGGATCTTTTGAAAATGACTAAACTGAATGATTAATTAGATTAGGCTCATAAACTAGTGTATTAGTTCAAAATTACCAACTTAATTAAGTTAAATAAAAGAAACGGCGATATCATGTCATTACTGATACGAACTAGTAACATCAGTGGCCATCCAATAATCCCTTTAATTTCGTTACAAGTTTTATGTCAATTTTGTTTTAGAATCCTTTTCCTGTCTTGGTAACATTCATTTTCGATAGTTCCGAATGTCCAAGTTATCTTACACGCACTTTGATTAATCTCCGAAAAACTAATCCCGGCCACCGTTAGAGTAATCATTTTACAGGTTATGCTCCCGGGTGATCACTCTCTACTTGTCAATGTAAAAGGCCATTCAGAATACAAACATATAGGCTCCGTTCAGTTATCGGAAATATTGCGTAGGAAATTGGTTCTCAGAAAAGTCAAGTGAGATGAAGTAAAAAAAATGATATTAATTTTTCTGTACGTTCTCTTGACAAAAAATCTTGCATATGTATTCTCTTGACAAAAAATCTTGCAGAAAAATAAGAATTCTTTCCTTTGAAAAATTAATTTTCCCATTTTGTTTTTCATCTTTTCGTGCAAGAACGGGGCCATAAGAGTATACTTTTTATAGAATAACTTGAAAAGATAAAAGTTGACATGATGACAACATTGGATCCGGGTGCTCCTTTAGCGCACCCCGTGTAGTGCACGTGGAGGGCGATATATAGCTGCCGATCTTATCAATCAACGGCTCACATTAAAAATCATGTCTTCATCATTCATTATTAAGATCAATAGTCCGTGTGCATCCTACAGAGTGTCTTACATGGTCTTGCACTACAGAATTTCTCAATCCGATAACATATGGGGGGACACCAATTATGAATGTTCACCCTTTCTATGGTAGAATAGGTTAAAAAACGAAAAGAGAGAGAGAGAGAGAGAGAGAGAGAGAGAGAGACAGTATACCAGTGACAACATCCATTTCAAAAACATTGTTGATTTGGGGGCCATGAAGGAAAGATTGGCCACTAATTCCAGCATTGGATAGAGTCCCACCAACTGTCAAGTACAAATAATCAGTCCAAGAGACAGGTGCCAAACCACATTCAAGGCTGCCCATCAAGACATCAATCCAGAGTTGTTCACCACCGACGTCTGCGCAAAACCCTAATCCATTAGGGTTCTTAAGAACCCTAATATTACCGAAGTCTTTCAAAGAAGTCATTTCCACCACCACCCCATTTTGCGCCATGGCCTGACCCCTAGCCGAATGGCCTCGGCCTCTGGCAGCTATGCTGAAAGGGGAGGCAGACTTGTAGGAAAGCTTTATAAGATCGACGATATCGTTAACCGACGACGGGTAAAGGACTGCAGACGGTTTCTCTCGGAAAATTTTGCCGAAATCACGAGAGGCTGATTCGATTGCCTCACTATCCAGACGAAGCCTATCGGCTACGTCCAGGGATAGCAGTTCATGAGGGAGTGAACTAGTCCATGACCAAATTAACTTCCTTATGAATGACATTAAACTAGTTATTGTGGACAGAACAATGAGAGATTGGGAAATTGGAGAAGTTTTAGCCATGAGAGAGACAGAGAGAGAGAGAGAGAGAGAGAGAAAGGAGGAGGAGGAGGAGGAGAGAGAGAGAGAGAGGGGTGCTGATGGTGGTGGAGAGGGAGGGTGTGGTGTATGTATAGGAGGGAGAGGGACATATATAGAGAGAGAAAGGGGGGGAGGGGGTAACATGGAAGTTGCATGGAAGTGATGACGAGGATGAAATCTTGGCCGCAGGGAGGGAAATCTTGTGTGTATTTGGTGAGTAGATTTGTTTCAAAGATATGGAAGACTTTTGTTCCCTTTCTGGCATTTTATTCCAAAACGTACGTCACGACTTTCTAATCTCATCAGTCATCACATGAACAATATTTCCTCAAGAATAATAAGGGTTTAACATAGCCTATATGAGATGATGACTACATTTTGGCAACACCAATTCTGATTTGTCATCCTATTCAAGATTTTAAATAACGGTATATATCGGAGCATGTCACGGTCATGATCAACGTACGACTGTATCAGAAGTATCGAACGATACGTTAACAGGAATCGGTTGTTGTGGTTGTGACTTTTTAAAAGAACTTTTTCAGGAAACAAAGAAGTTTAGGTGCCGAAATCATCTGTAATGGTCAAGTATCGACTGTAAATCATTTTGTGAATCGAAAGTAGACCGATACGCAATAGGAACGACGATACGCAATAGGAACAACGATACGCATGTGATTTTTCCTTCCGCCGATAAATAGGGATGTAGTGGTATTGGAAGGTCGAAAAACCGTTACGTATCCTGGATTTTTAAATCCTTGATTCTATGTGAAATAATCTCTGCTCCATTATTTTTCTTAATGTATAATAAGGTGTCCGAATTTGCTTACGTGCACTTCGATTAATTATGGGAGACTAATCTCACCGTTCACCAGCGGGACCCCATTTTTCTATATTTGTTTTTTTCTGAATATTTAATTCCCCAAGATCTATTATACGTACATATATATACTTACGGTTACTATTTCATTGTCACCAAGGATTTCCAAATCCCCACCCACAGGCTTTCTCATTTTCTTGTGGGCCTCAACGAGAGAGCTACAAAAAACCAATGCAAATCTGATCGTGATCTAATTGTGAGTGCCCACCCTTTTTTTAATTTTTTCGAAGGAAAAAAAACTTATAAACAGCCACTTTTTCAAATTTATTTCTAAAATTGGGCTGAATAGTGGTGAGAATTAGGTAAGCAGGAGGGATCGAAGAGGATCTTTGGAGGAAAAGGAAAAGGAAAAAAAAAAAGAGAAAAGAATCTTTTGAAAATTTTAGCAGTTGGGATTTTCCTGGAAATTAAATGAATTCGTTTCCCCCTCATGAATCAGGCCACTGTGTTTTATTTAATCGAGAGATTCGAAGAGAGAAAAAGATAGGAAATGGGGAAAGGTGGGGAGGGGGGAGACATCACCCAGATTTCTTTGTTGATTACAAAGATTTTGTTCTGTTGTTGTATAAGCCTACATGTGAATCTGTAAAGTCAAGTCCCATGTAACTATGATTACCCCAGCCACCACGTTGTCCCATGAAACAAATATTAATCTCTATCTCTTTCCAAATTTCAATCTCTCTTGTCACCAGCAGTGATGCATGCATGCATATATGATTTGATCAGTTGGCCATATATGTATATCGGTCCCCTTCCTACGAGGGATTTCTTATTTTGCTTAGGTGTGGACATTTCATTTTCGGGTTATATTTTGATGATTTGAACCGTTCAATTTGTTTAAAACATATTTTGAAGAGTAACCGCGAGAAAAATCCAAACTTATTTTGTCAGAAACTGAAAATAACTTTGATGTAATTCTCTTTCTAGGATCCCGAAAACCGTAGTTGCAACCCCTAGATTTCCTCCTCTCCGGCGTGGAGCGCTCTCACTCTCTTGAAAATCGACCCTTGAGCCTCCTATAGTTCGATCTCCTCCTGGGGGAGGTGCTGCCTCCTCCCTCGGGTTCTCATATATCCTCTATCCCCCTCCTAATCTTCTCTACCCTTTATTCTCACCGTACTCTCTTTCTCTCCGCCGTTTCATCTTATGCGCCTCTTCTTTGGTCACCTAGCTGCTCGCTGGTCTCCACTGTTGGGTGGAATCGGTTGGGCTTAACGGCGAGGGTGGCTCTTGGCGGCAGAAGGAGGCACGGATCGATGGTGTCCCGCCAACCATTTTCCTTGGATATGCTCGGTTCCGGCTTAACAACAAAGTGGAGATCTTGCGATGAGCTTTGGATTGACCGCGGTTGGTGCTGTTATGGGTGATCAGGAGCGGCGGGCTGCGCGCGGCGGCGATATCGATCTCGGGTGGCGGATCTTGGGATGTTAATGAGAGTCGGTTTGCGATTTCTCAACGTTGATTTTCTGGGATTTGCTACTGCAGAGTTTAGCGGTGGCGCGACTGCTGGTTCTCGTCGTCAGGTGATGGTTTTTTGAGCGATCAAGTTGGGTTTTGCCGGTGGTGGTGGTTGGCTGCTCGGATGGATCGGTCGGCAGTTAGGGGTAGTGGTGGTTGTAGATTAGGGTTTGAGTTTGGTTTTGGTGTTAGGGTTTAGGAAGATTTCGGGCCTCTTGACTGGGCATGGCCTATGTTGTCTATGGGCCTGCTTCTTTTGGGTTTGGGCTGATTTTTCATACCTAGGTTTTTTAGGCCTTTTAAATTTTTTGAGCTTTATTTGTTTAAATCTCGGGAAAATGATGGCCAAGGATATGTTTTGATAATTAATACCCGTCAAGAACGTTTTCAGCATTAACAATTGTTCATAGCATGTCCTTGAAGAGTATTAATTATTAAAATACGTCATGGGCCGTCATTTTCTCTTAAATCTCAGCATGTTGAGGCTCTCAGGATGTTTTGGGCTTTGCCCACAAGTGTTTAGGCTTGTCCCATTTTAGGTGTTTGGGCCTTGGCCTTTTTCTAACTTTTGGTTAGATCCCCTCCTCTCTTCCTTACTTGATGTACCCTATCAAGTTTCTTTAATAAATTTTTGTTGTTTAAACAAAAAAAAGAGTAACCGTAAGAAATCAGCTCAAAATATGACCGAAAAAGGCTTCTAGTTTTTTGTTAGAAGTATGAGGAAATTTGAAAATTAATTTCATTCGTGAAATGTTGGATGTGAAGACCAATATGTGTTCAGTAAGTGTTGTGAGGCCTAATATATTCTTGTTTTTTTTAGCTACGATCGATGTTGTTGTACCCATTTGTCAAGGTGTTTCGTTGGGATCGAGCTGAATGACCGATCGAAAATCCTGTTCTTCTTTCGATTACGAGCGGTGGGGAGGGCAGCTTCACGAACGAGATCCGTTGACTGCATGAGCGGAATAGCAGTGTAAGTGGTCAGTTTGCTTGCACTGCTACGCTATTATCCCATTGCTCAAAAAAAATCAATCCTTGAATAAATCCTTGACCTTTCTTGAAAGTATTGTTTTTGTTTTTTTTGGTACTTTGGAATATTCTCGAAAGTAATGTTGACTGTTCTCGTACTAAGTTATCAAAGGATATTAGGAGGCCCCAAGCAAAAGATTTGGTTTTGGACCTTATTATTAGTATTACAAGAACTTTCAACCTAAAATCAAGAACTTTCAACCTAAAATCCTTGACCCAAAGATTTTCAGGTTGGAAAATGGACTTTTTGTTGAAGAGTTTTGATGGTTTTGAGCCAAATTAAAGTTTATTGAACAAATTCATTAAGTGGGCCGGGCCGGCATGGGCACGATACGTTTAAATATAGGGAAAATGACGGCCAAGGACGTGTTTGATAATTAATAACCTCCAAGGACATTTTCAGCATTAACAAATGTTCTCAAATGTTTTCAGCATGTCCTTGGCGGGTATTAATTATCAAAATACGTCCTGGGCCGTCATTTTCCCTTAAATATAGCACGGCACGGCATAGGCACGATCGTGGTCCTGACACGACACGACACTGCGCGGCGCACCGCGGTCAAAGTGGGCACGTGGGCGGGCACGGGCACGACATGACACAGTCTTAGTTGGGCACGGCACAAGCACAACATAGGCACGGCACCGGCACGGAAACGGCACAACATGACACAGGCACTACAAGATACAACACGAGGCACAAAAAAACAAAAAAAAATTAAATAAATTGACTCGCTATGTTATGACTCAATGTCATTAATTAAGGTAAAAAAATAATATTAATTTTATTAAATAAATTGACTTTCTATGTCATGAGTGATGAGACTCATGACTCATAATGTCATTAATTAAGGTAAACAAAAAAAATTGACTCGCTGTGTGGCTATGTGGTTAAATGGGCCAAATGGCTAATATACGGTAAAATTAGTAAACAACATTTTAGCTTCCTAATTAACTAAAATAAGCTTTTAAAATTTTTATACGATTAAAAAATTTCGAGTCAGTGTGTGCCACATACATTGTATTTTATGTAACGAAGATTGTGTTGATGTTAATTACTTGTTGTCTTTCTTGATTGTGTTGTATGAATTTTCTCTTTCTATTAATCTGTGTCCTTAGTAATTAACCAGGTTTCACCACCGAAGACAATGATCATTGATCACGCCAGTCCAGTGACAAAATTTCTCATTCAAATAGTATCCAGTCTAATGCAACATTCAACACGGCATGATACGATAAAGTAAAAGGGCTAGCACGACACGATTAAGTAAACGGGCCAATACGGTTAACACGAAAGATAAATGGGCCAGGCCCGGTTGACACCTCTAAACGGGCACGACAATACCAAGTAAACCGTAAATGGGCCGGCATGACACGAAACGATCAAAAAACGGCACGACACGGCACAAGTAAACAGGCCGACACGGTACAACACGATTTAAATAAATGGGCCCTGCACGGCACGACGCGATTACAAACAGCTCGGCACGGCACGACACGACACTATTTAAATAAACGGACCGGTATAGCACAACATGAAGTACGGTTGACACAAAGTTAAACGGGTCAGGTCGGCATGGCACGACACAGCCCATTTGACACCTCTACCTCTCTAGTCTCGTCCAGTTTCCCTCGTCCTTGGGAATAATCTATCAGATAAAGCTTTCACTACTCCTATCTTTCTGGAGCGTTCAATAGTCCTCTTCTTCCCGGTGTAAGTAGGGCTGTTTGCGGTCCAGTTCGGTTTAAATTCCTAAGAATTCGAGGATCGAACCGTTAGTCGCGGTTTTTACAAAATAAAATTCGTATCCGGATCAAAAATCCTATAGTCCAGTTTCAATTCAATCCGTGACTCATGGATTGTTTACGGTTTTGTCCCCAGCTTTTAGCAAAAATAAAGTTCAAGCATATATCCCATACTAAAAGAAAAGAAGATTATACATGCCGACCCACTGATATGTAGGACAATAGGGAAAAAGTTCTCACTGAGGGTTTTTTTTTCCGTCCCCGTACATCGAATAGACAAGACACCAGTTTACTATAGGTTGAAACCAAGTTTTGTCCGAGTCCAGCATTTATGAATCATTTTTGTCACTCTACTCTTGTAATTCATGTTTTTAATTAATTAAGTTTATTAATAACTTTTTGATCTCCTATAATTTTCAGCCCCTGGATTTGATTGACGGCTCAGATTAACTTAAAAACTACCGTGTAGGACACTTCTCATATCTCATCATATATGATAAAAAAGGAGCCTACGTTCAAGGACCGCCATATATATTTGGGACCACCAACATGAAAATAAAACTCCAAACACGACCTTATTTTTTTCATTATATTATATTATATTATATAGTGAAAAAGAAGCACAGCCAATGCTTTGTAGGTTGAGTCTAGTCTACGACTACGATTATGCCTCATGAAGGGAAAAAGGTACAATTGAATTTTCATTATATAGGAATTAATACAGATATGTGTATAATTAATTATGCCGATAAATTAGGGAGTGGATTAACATATGATACAGATCATTAATATACTATGAAAGACAAGGGGAATCTCTCTCTCCCAGTCTCTCACAAAACTCTGGCCGTCACAAAAATATCATTCCTCTCCCTTCCCCTCCCCCCTAGGGTTTCACACCATTGTATGACAGTAGGAGGAGAAGATAATTAATGATACCAATTCCAAACATCTTCTGCTTTTGTATTTGTTTTTATTTTTTCTTGTCTCTTCAGATTAATGCCTTGTCGTTTGATCTGTGAGAGTTTTGTTTCTTGTCATGTCGAAAGTTGTTAGTTTTGTCTACCGATCAGATTCTGTTTTTGCTTTACAGTGATATCAGTGCCAACAGTGCTCTTACCATACATGATCTTTGCATTAATATTGTTCATGCCGATCAAGATCTACAAAATGAAGGGTTTGGATTTTCAAAATACGTTGTGGAATTTACCGCATGTATTAAGTAGTGTGCTTATTAAGTGGTGTGCTTGAAAGGTGTGAGAGAGGTATGGTTGGGGTATAACACATTGATGTGTCCTAACATTGAGAAATTGGAATCTTTGGAGGTGTTTCATGGTTCATAAAGCAAAGCTGAAGAATTTAGGGTTCACAGCTAAACCTAATTTTGTAGGAGTCGGCTCACATCCAGTTTCTACCATCCAGTTTAAGGTTCCATTTGTAGGCCCTTCACGAGCCCATAATAATGACCGGAATTGTTCACTTTTTAGAGTTCACTGAGAACTACGATCTTGTCAAAAATCACGTTGATTGGATACCAGTACTACCATTTTGAAACGCATAAACTTGCAAAAAAAAAAAAATTGGTGTGCAACATTTGGATTGTAACCCAATTTACACAATTATCTGAATCTAATTAGTTCATTTTGGAATGATATCAAATGGTATCTGATCAACATGATTTTTGACGTAATCATTGCTCTCAGCGAGCTCTAAAAAATTGAACAATTCCAAGCCCACAATTGGCCGAATCTGGACCCCAAACTGGATGGATGTGAGCCGACTCCAATTTTGTACTAGGTGATAAAGATTGGGAAAGTATGGAAAAATAAAAAGAAAGGATATTTCATCAAGTACTGATCGGTAAAATAGATAGTATTGGTGTACGCATGTAGTGTTAAAAAGAAAGACTTCTAGCTGCACAAAATATGGGCCGTTCATTAGTTAATTTTTCTATTCATCGCTGCACATGCTCGAACAACAGAAGACATTGAAAACTGTGTACAAAAGTTGTAATAATATGAGATCGAGCTAGGTTGGGTCCAAAAAAGCACTTCTAATATAGAATCATACCTAAAAAGCTCCAAGATACTTAGATTATAGATATATACTATAACTTAATTTGCCTAATTTTAAAGAATAAAATAAAGTAGATATATGAAACTTAAATAAAAAAAGAGGAAAATTGGAGAGATCATGAAATCTTGAATGCTTTGGCGACATATCCAATCGTACGTTAATTTCAAGATTCTGAAACCGTAGCTTAAATTGGACTGAACAATGCGGTTAAAAAAAAAAAACGCTCTTAAATAGGTGTATTCGAAAGTACTACCGAACAATATAGTACTAGAAAGTTCCAAATCACAGCTGTTGGGCAATGACAACTATATAGTACTCCATGGTGCATGAAACATGTTCGTAAATTACTAAAAGTTTGGTGTACATATATACTGACACTAGTGTTACCCTGTAATCATGATAAGTTTGGTTCAGGATACTCGTAGACAGTTGAGAGCAGGGGAGAGTGAGATTTGCTTTCTCGTGGTCGTGGGCCAGAAGAGAAGCAAATGGTTTTTGTCTTGCGCATATGGTCTTGTTTAGCATCGATCTAAAGCTAGCTTCCTGTTAAAACTGGATATATCGCTTCCCCACCTAGTTTTGTTTCTTCGCAGCTTGTATTTTCCGATGTTTCTTTTGCTTCGTTCATGGGCACCACGTGGCTGTGCATATGGTCTTGTTAGCATCGATCTAAAGCTTTCAGTTGAGGGCCTCCCTTTCCTGTTAAAACTGGATTGCTTCCCCTACCTAGCTAATTTTGTTTCTTCGCTTGTATTTACCGATGTTTCTTTTGCTTTGTGGGCACCACGTACGTGGCCGTTCGCTTGTATTTTCCAATGTTTCTTTTGCTTCGTGGGCACCACGTACGTGGCCGTGCCCAGATCTCTCCCCACCGCACATTGTTACGGGATCTTCACACGTAGTTTCGGACCCCACATAAATGTGTGGCTTAGAACATTTGGATAATATTTCTATCTTGATGTTGTTTTTTCGTAATACAATAATAATATCTCTCAACCATAAAAAAAAAAAAACAAAACAAAGGAGAGGGCTTCTCTCTCTAATTCTCATTGTTAACATGTGGATCATTTATTCAAAAATTAGGTTAATTCAATAACGATAGACGAAAATTTCCCTCATATATATTGTCATTTATAATTGTTAGATCATATTAGAGAATTTCCAAGAGGGCTCCCTACTTGGGCTCTGTTAGTTATTATTATATCTAGCCAAACCCAAATTTCAATACTCCAAGAGGCTCGATCTCTAATTGGATAGGTACTTCCCCTTTATCTACTTCCTCTCTCATTCTATTTCCCTTCTGCCACTCAATTCTATGGATAGTGCTTATAAAATTAAATATTATTTGGATAGAGAGCAAAAATATAGAGTACTGTTGGAATTCATTGATGAAAAAGTAAAAAGACAAAGTAGATATTGTCTTTTTTTCTTTTTGTATTTTTTACTAGGCAAAGCAGAGGGTAGTGTTGGAGATGTTCTGAGGTCCCGTTTCGCTAAACTTCTTATTTTTTAAGTACTTATTTTTCGTTTTACAAGACAGATCATTCTCTCACAATACATCACTTTTAATTTAAAAAATAAGTATTTATTTTCCTGTGGTGCTTGGGTTGTTTCAGCGGTTGTTTCGGTTTTGGTTTTCACTGTGGTGTCTTGGTTGACTCATTACCTTCTTTTGGGTTTGGTTCTCGGGTGGCGTCTTGCCATTGTGCATATGATCCGTTAAATCTTTGTAATTTTTTTCAAAGATTTATAAAATTTTCTTTTGCTGATTAAAAAAAAAAGGTACTTATTTCCCTTAGAGGATCGGAGCCTAAGTTAATTCTTTTTTCCAAATTATAGCTAGTGAACTTAATTGGACAATGTTCTATCCCTAACTTTGCCTGCTTCTATCTATTGAATGGTAAGAAAAAGTTCCATTGTATTAATTCTCACATACCATTTTCAGATTTCTAAATTCTATTTCGACATCTTAAGTAGAACCACACAAACATCAAAAAAGAGAATCTCCCTCTAGGCCACTAGGAGCACATGAAAGCAGTTCCCATTACCTCCACGCCGGCCGGATTAATTGGACAGGCGTCGACGAAACCAGTCCCTCTCCAACAGCCCCGATTCCGAAGATCCAAGAATTGTGACTTATTAGGGGGGTCCATTATTCTCCTGGTACAGTTTATGGGGTCTTGAGGATATATTCGAATCCAGAAATTATTGAGTTGCCTAGCTAGCTAGGGTTTTAGTGGATCCGGGGACCCAGTCGGGATCTAGCAAAGTCACTGCAGGGTTGCAGTGAGCAACTTAAGCAGTCTAAAAGTGTTTTCAACGGTTCAGATTATAATTAAAAAAAAAAAAAAACTCTTCCAAGGAAGAAAACAACTCTTTCTTGGAAGAATTTGTTTTAAATCCGGACCGTTAATCGCTGAGATAGACGGTTGGGTTGCTCGCTACAACATGTAGTGACTTTGCAGTTTGCTCGCTACATGGTCCCCGGGTCCGGTTTGAGCTTTGAGACCTTAAATGGAATTAACTTTTTTTTCTAAGCAAAAAGATTTTATTCATCTTTGGAGAAGAAAACAAAGATTAAATTGATCTCGGACACGCTGGCAAAACGCCACCTGAGAATCAAAACCAAAAGAAGACAAAAAGCCAACCGCACCAAAAAATCTGAAACTTACAACCAAAACCAAACAACGCTAAAAGCACACTAAGCAAAGCCTGAAACCAACAACCAAATAAACGAAAAGAGAAACAAACCAAAAGCTGACAATCCTCGAAGTTAAAATTTCAAGGAAAGAAAATCCCCTTTCTCGAAATCAATAGCCTCCTCCAAGAGATCATCTATAGCCAAATCATCGAGAGCACCGGTTCTATCCGCTATTTCTTTAATTTTTTCTCCATACCAACGAAATTCTTTAACAAGAAATTTCTTCCCCCCTCTAAAATTGATGCCCAACATAGTACTTGAATTAACTTTACGACACCAAATTTGTAGATGTCATCTTAAACATGGCATTTTGTACAATTGTGCTCTTAAACAGAGAGTATTTGGTTCCAAAATTTGAGTCACACAAATTAAGGCGTATAATCTATCAATAAATGTATTTGACTCACGCGCTTACTCCTAAAGCTGATAAAAGAGGCTAGGTGAACAAACCGTATCAGGAAAGTTGATTAATGGTCAAGTTCAAAATTGAAAAACTTAACGAACTGTGCAAATTATTCAAGATATTAATCGGGTCGATCTGGAGTAGTTAAAATTTTTGAAACAGTTTTAACGAGCGAACAAGAATTCGATTCGACCACCAAACTAGACTAGTTTGGTAGGTTTATCGATCCTAGCCCAATTGAGAGAGTTGAAGATCTATGAGGATCAATCAATCAAATGTGATGGTTTCATGGGTGTGTGATGTGTCCTATATATATCCTTAACCTTTAGGGGTCCTACGCACCCAGCGGAAGATCGGTTCAAGTACTTCCAAAGATTTCCTGACCACTGCTCTGCTCTGCTCTCTCTCTTGCATGCATGTTCTTGTGACGTGTCCCTAGTACGGAAGTAGAGAAATTTTTGTTCTCAATTGCCCCACAAAACGACTTTCTTGTTGTTTTCTAATTAAAAAGCTGCACATTTTCTTCCGAACCATACTTGAATCCCCCATTATCCCACTGAATTTTGATCTCTCTCTCTCTCTCTCTCTCTCTCAAAGAGTAAAAGTAAACCAGTGGAGTACTTGAATATGAACGTTACAGTAGTTCATAGAGTTAAAGTAAACCAGTGCCCAGTGGGAGTACTTGAACATGAATGTTACTCCAGTTCATAGAGTAAAAGTAAACCAGTGGAGTACTTGAATATGAATGTTAGTTCATGAGAGAGAGAGAGAGAGAGAGAGAGATATTTTATATGTAGATATATATGATTAAATAGAAAACTTGGCCTTCACCTTATAATGGATATATATGGGTTCCTGCTAATTCTTTTCTATAGTATAGTACTCCATGATAAGTAGATAAGAACTCGCACAAGCATATATAAATAGACGTATGTAACGATGATTTTCTGAATTGAAAATGCTAATGCTAGACACAAACAATAACCGAGATCCTCTCGTGTGGTGATTATATCATATATGTGGTTCCTCGATCGTGTATCGTATTATAGGATTCATGATGCTGATCCGATTTGTTTATCCAAGTCATTCATTATCTCGCTAGCTAGCTCTATTATCTTTGTAAAACAATGTACATTTTGATAATATGGTGGTATTCATTTGAACCACTCATATCAATTACAGGAGCAATCTGGGACCAGTCTCTATATTAATCATTCATTCCCGTTTTACTAAATATGATTCACAAACCATTGTCAAATCCGATTAAATTTATTTTTAGCATGTATTGAACACAAAATAAGACGCTTACGAAACGAACTGTTCAAATTTTCGAATGAGATCCCAGTGGGTCCCAAGCAAAACCTTCGCATAAAGAGACGATACAAATGATCATATTCATTCATGCAAGGATCACGATTTAACTACATGTTTATAGGTAGGCAATGAGTGTAAATATAGACTAATAAATACTCCCAAGGAATCATAGCTGGTAAAGCATATGATAATTATTTGATCACCAGGAGATTATATATAATTAAGTACTACATCCAAGAAGATATTGTATACATCAGGTGACGTTGAATTACTTGTTTAACAAACGAAGTGCATGCGTTTTCGATTTGTAAATAAAAATATCATCATATTGTTGCAAATTTTTTTTTTTTAAAAAAAAACGGAAATTTATTCAAGAAGCTATGTCTACAAGAAGAGATCAATAGCAAATATAGACGAAAAAGTCAAAAATTAACCTACACCACCAAACCGAAATATCGCATGGTGCAAAGCTGACCGAAAATCACGCGTTTATTGAAATTGCATCTCTAATCCATTCGACCGACAGATGAACAAACCCCTTTTAGGGTGTGCGTGCATCATCACAACTGGAAGTACAGTGTGATCGAGTTGAATTTTTGGAATCAAAATCTAATGATGAAATCCTTGATCGAGATGATCTTTTTTAATTCGAACACATGGAGAGAAGGACACAATTTTACTGCAATTTTGTCAATGAGAATGAGACAACCAAACATGTGCACTCAATTACTCCTTGAGGCCTGTTTGCTGGCTCTACAACTTTCCGCCTGGAAATTGCAGAGGCTTTAAGCGACCAATTGGACCCTCAAAACGCAGAATCATTGTATTTTGCAAGTTGTAGTCTTGATCAGGCAATTAGCATGCCTGATCTAGTTTGAGGAATTTTTTTTTTCAAAAGCCCTACCTTGTGTTTACACTTGGGTGGTCCATAGTGGGAAGTTTCTTTTAACTTAGTACTATATATAAATATATTTTTTTTGGTGATAAAACAAACGTGTTACGAATGTGCAAAACCCTAAAATTGATCCAACTGGGATCTCGAAAAGGTAGAAGAAAGCAAAATCAAAACGCACAATTATTGCGTAAAGGGAAAACTGACACTGCGTTTTTTACTCCATAGACAGAAGTGTGGTGAACCATGTTGGTTCGTTCGTAAAATTTTTTAAACGAACTCGAGCTTAATGAAAATTCGACGAGCCGAACTTGTCAACAATGTCAAGATTTGAGTCGAATTCAAACTTGGTCTTGAGCCTTAACGAATTAAAAATATCATATATTAACGCTCTCGTACTGGTCTACAATTGCGAATAAAGTTTTTATTTTTGTGCACAAAGTTCATACATATATAAAATTATAAATTTATACTCCGTAGTAACTTTTTTCTACTGTAATATTTTTCTTATATATATTTATGAAAGTTTATAGATATTCGAGATTATATTTGAAACTGAATTACATGTATACATAGTATATTGCAAGTATGCGAGCATAATCGAATCAAAGACTATCAGGCACAGATCTAGCTCATTTATTAATCGAGCCTAAAATTGAGGCTCAGATTTGGTTCATATAATATTAACTTGAAATTAGTCAATAGGGGGTCTAAAGATTATCCATAATCTTGAATCACAAATTTACCTTCCGTGAGGCTCGAGCCTCTGCCTCTACTGCGGAGGAAGGATAAGATAACCAACTTCACCGGGAATGGTTTGTCATATTAGCTTGATTTGGTGGAATGGAATATTTTTCTGAAGCCCAAATGCTGGGCTAGGAATAGACTGGTCTGGACCAGGGTGGATGTATGCGATGTGTGTACTTGTGTACACCGCCTGGGTTTTTTGATGGAAGACAGCCCAGCCATAACAACAACAACAGAAGCTTTGCAAAAAGCTGGCAACAAAAACGCCTTTCTTTTTTACTCCTACCTTGCCTTTTTCTGCTTCGATGGAATTTGACTTCAGCACGAGTGGGTCATGTACGTGATGATTCCAACACCTTTTACGGTCATTCCCAAATCCTAAAACAGATCTATATGTTATTCGCTTTTTAGGCCGATCGAATCTTGCACAGTGTGCGCTCTTTAGTTCGGTTGGCATCTCCTGATCCTCTCCGTATGTGTGGAAGATCAAGGCTTGAGTCCTGCCGTTGAAGGCGTTTGGAAGCTATGAATAGCCTCTGAGAGCAAGTGGAGTGGAGTACAGTTGGTGTCTTCCTTATACTCATGTACGCATGGACAGAGTTCGATTCCCGTAAATACTCATTCCCCTTCCTGAGTCCCTTGGATAGAGTAGATTATGTTTAACGAATGACAAAAAAAAGAAAAAAAGAAAAACCTTTCTGGGTGCACACATATAGTGCATAGATTGATGCACGGGACCACTTTTTGGTTTTACATACGTAATTCAAGTTGCTAATTAATTTTACACTAATATTTTGAGTGGTCAAATGAAAAATCATCTCAATCGAATAACCGTAAGTACTTGATCTAATGTGTAAATTTTTCATTCAGAATTACAAATTTTTCATTCAGAATTATAGGATCCTACATTTTGAACGAAATATTGGTACTCCCTTCATCCCAAAATAACAGTTCGATTTGCAAAATGAGGACTTAAGAATGATAGATCTGTTTGAAGTTTAAAGAAATCAATGATATACAGTAAATTGTCAACAAAAAAATGTAGAAAATTTTCTTCAAAAAATTTTACTTCATCCGTCCCAATTTGTTTGCTCACCACCTTTCCTCTTTAGGCTCTCCCAAATTGTTAGCAACTTTTCCAAATTAGAAACCACCAAAAGCCAAAGTTCCAATTTTTCTCCTTTGTATCACAATTAATCAAAAGTTAGTACTATTTTAGTTAGGGCAGGCTTCGTGTTGGATTCGTGTCAAAATGCCTGTTAACATAATCGTGTCAAATGTATACCTTGACACTAATCCAATCAGCTTAAATCGTGTCGTGTTCAGATTGACACTATCAAGATCCCGGGTAAGCTCACGCAACCGAACTAATCAGTCTAGTCCACGTACGATTTTGAATTCATTGTCGAGCACCAAGTATGCAGCTCGATGTTAATGGTGCTCTTGGAATATGAACACTATGAATTGGATGAGTAGAACCATACAAAATTAGCAATGCTCAAGTGTTGAACTTGTCCTCCCGAGTCAACTCGGCCCTGGTTAGACCACAGCCCAATGATAAAACAAATGGGCTAAATCATGGGCCATACATTTTATAAAGGCTTTAGTTAAGGCCCACATAAGACTTTCGGGCTCCGTATCAAAGGAATTATGGGTTTTTTTGAAGAAAAATGTATCAAAGCAATTTTGGGCCAATATATGCTCCCAACCCATTAAGCAAAAATAGCTTCCAGCCGGACGATCATTGGTCAGCATTTCTCTGGATTATAATCACAATTCACAAAATGCCAATGGGGCGTTTCCTGAATGAACGATCATTGGTCGGCTCCGAACACATACATGCCGGATGTCTGTGTCCCGAGCATTTTTCTTTTTGAACTCGTGACTCTTCCACAGTCTTGTCATTGTGCGTGCGAATCGTTAACTAGAGATTTACGTTACATCCGTTAATCTCAATTCCCTAGCTAATGGTTGTATCTTGTCATGAAGTTTTTTTGTTGTTGGAGTTGAGATTTTGATATTTGCTCAGTTCAACTACGAAAATGGAACTTGATTAGGCACAACAGCTTCCTCATTGGGCTATCAGAATTTGAAGGCCTTTAAACCACACACAAAAAAGTCATGATCTCAAATTTGATTAATTATTCGAATCCCGCGGAGGCCAAACGTTTCAAACCTTGGAGCCATTGAAGGATTTGTCCGGTCATTATCCAGAATTAGTTGAGATGCGCGCCAGCTGGCCAGGACATCCGGTTCTCAAGGAAGAATAAAAAATGAAATCGAACAAATTTTTAGCCTTGAGAGAAGGAAAACAAAATACTAACAAAGTTAAAGTAGAAGGAAAATAAGTACTTCGGCTTTTGGATAGTGAATGAGGGGTAGGTGTATGCATATGTACTTGCACATGGTAGTTAAGTTTAATTAGGACTTTTTGATGTGGTCCGATTCCTAAGCTTCAATTATGATAGACCTTTCAATAAGATTAATTGCTTAACTCATGTCGGTTCAAAGCAGAGAGAGAGAGAGAGAGAGAGAGAGAGAGAGGGAGAGAACGGTTGATCTATTGCAATCCAAGACGGGTGTGAAATTAAATTTGATGCAGATGACGATAGTTATATATTACTGAAATACTACTCTCTCATGAGCATTCCTGTATCTTTTCTTTTCTTGGGTTTGCTCGACTTTTCTTGTTGGTTAGGTTATATTAGGTTTAAAGATCATGTAGTTTATTTGACTTTTATCGGTGTATAAATTACTATTTGTTTGTAATAATTCCTTCAAAGAAAGAGCTAAGGCTGGCGTTGAGATTAGTCCTCAGCATTATTTGAGGAGTACGTAAATTGGTTTGGACATTGGAATTATAAAAGAAAAAAATTCATGGCTCAAGAGTAATAGATAGAGAAAACTTATTGAAGAGTAATGACTGAAGAGAGAGAGATAAAAAAAATTTACAGGAGAACGTGCCCAAAAATTTGAGACCCCAAAATAAACAATACCTAAGGTGTTTTTTTTTTAAGCGGAAAAAGAACCGGATCCGGGGTGCTGTAAAGCACCCCATGTAGTGCACATGTAGGGCGGTATACAGCCGTCGATCTCATCAATCAACGGTTCACATTAAAAATTAATTATGGCTGATAATAAATTATTTTTACTGATCATAATTAAAAATTACGGAGTACTTCTCAATTATTTATTATCAAAATCAATAACCTGTAAGCCTTACATAACCTTGAACTACAGAATTTCCCAATCTAAAAGAAGTCTAAGGTTGGCAAGTATCTTTCTGGACTGGGCCTTGTTCGCAGGGGTCATAATTGTGACCCAGTGTGGGCTTTATTTGAGACTCTCTCTCTCCTTCTCCTTCCTTGTTTGTTTTGTGGACAAATTTTTGGTGCCAAGCAGGTACCACCTTGTGGTATCCATCAGCAAACATATTTTGAACATCTCATATTTATTTTTTTCTTTTCCTTTTATTCCACTACCCTTTCTTTTTTCTTTCTTTAAAATTCGGACTGTCCAAAATGCATTTGGACGATTGAAATCGCCGACGAAATACAACGGGTGTGATACCCCGTCTGACACCCTGAAACTTTCTCGTGTTTGTGTCAACACCCATGGCCCACAACAAATCCCGAAGCACATATCGGTACGCTAATATTGTCACATGGTTGGTAATAAGATTCCATTAATTACAGCCAAAAAGATAAATTCCGTGATTTCATCAGCTAGATCTCCACACGTGGACTTCATTGCTGTTAAGACTTCAAAAATTAGGAAAGTGACGGTTTCGAATAATTAAAAACCCAATAACGCTAAGATAAAATAAAATTGTCAATCCAAAATTCAAATCATTAATCTAATTATTGCCACAGGGTTTGTAGCCCAATGGAATTTTTTGGTTCTTTCTTCGTGCGAGGTTAGGGTTCGAGTTTTGTCAGGAGCATTTGTTGTTCAGAGCATTTGAATTTCATTTTGATTCATATTAAAACAAAGTTCATTAATTGAAATGTACATGAAGTGGTGTGGATACTCTAAGATATTAAAATTAAAAATGTAACAATGTTAATATTTGTTTTTTATTTTTACCTGGGAGAGAGAAAGAGGTGGCGGGAAAAAAAAAAGTGGATCTAACAAAAAAAAAAAAACTTATTTGTAGACCAATATTGAAATTAGCATCAAGTTTTAATTCTTAAAGTTGCATCCCCAACTGTGGTGAAAACGATATTTCAAGAATTTGGGGTGTAATTTCCATATAGGACCCGACCTATTTTACATTGCAGTTTGTATGTAATTAGGTAAACATGTTTTTAGAGAAAAACAAAGAGAGACGAGAGAAAACGCAGGTCTCAGAGAGATTGCGAAAAGACTTGTACTCTTGATTCGATTTCATAGTGGACTGGTGTGGTTCCCGTGATTTTTCCTTGCGTTGAGGTTTTCACGTATATCTTGTGTTCTTTCTTTTTTTGTTCGTTAAGCACTATTTCTGTTTGCTTGCGATTTCTGTGATTCTAGTTTTCAAGATCCGTAGGGCGTTGTGAGTTGAACAAGGAGTTCAATTCCTAACACAAACTTGACGATACTTGGCATCGGCATTGGTTTGACGAGTCTTCAATATTTAAAAATAGTTGCCTAAGAATTCTAATTTGTGCACAAGTTTTAATTGCGTTTGATCTTGAGGTTTAGTGTCTGATTTTTGCAGCGAAAAAATGCTTAGAAATCAAGGATCACTATGTACCACTCAAAAGTATCACGTGTTTGAAATAACTCTCGGCAAATTAATGTTTTGTTTGGAAAAATTTTTGGAATTTTTTTTTGAAAAAGTAGTAGGGGTAATAAGTGAAGAGAGATAGAAAGAGAAATGATTAGAAGTATGGGGAATCTTTTGAAATATACTTTTTAAAAAGTGTTCCAAACAAGGCATAAGAGTTTTAAACTATGCCGAAATGGAAATTTTGGATATCAAACATAATTTTCCTGTTGAGAAATTGAAAGAAGTACATGTCTGTGCCAAGAAGACCAATGTGCATAATGTTTGGGGAATATTTATAATTATTGTGGGAGAAGAAAAGTAGTCAGGAGATTCTATTTGTCACCCTTTGGTTTTATAAGAAATTAGTTTGTCCACACAAACAATCTGTGCATAGATTGCACATAAATTTTATTGTGGGGTCATTACGGGCTCCACACAAACGATCCGAGTCGTTCAATAAATGTAAAATACTTTTTCAAGGGTCCCCACGAAAAATAAGCTCAATTCGATACCTATAGGTGCTCGATCCAATCATCTAGCTTTTCAATATCCATAAATCTGAATGAAAATTTAGATGATTAGATCTAACACTTATAGGTATCGGATTGAGCTGACTTTTCGCGGAAACTCTTGAAAAAATATTTACATTTAATGAATAGTTTGAATCATTTGTGTGGAATCTATGACGGACCCCACAATAAAATCCATGCACAATCTATGTACAAATTGACTGTGTGGTTAGCAGTGTTGACAAAACAAAGTATGTACCAAACTTTTAAAATGGGTGGGGACAATTTAAAATTTTGAAGTGGGATCTAAAGAAGCATAATTGGGGTGTGAAATATCCGGACTCGGGGGACATGCTCGCCCGAGCGTACTAGCCTCCGTGTTTGCCCAAAAACGGCGTTGTTTTGGGTAGTTTTGGATATATCTTTTTAGCCCTCAACGGCAAGTGCAATTTTGTTCACCCTTCTTAAAATATGGTGAATGTTATTCTCATTTCTATTGGTTGAAATAGTGTGGATCCCATCACAAAGTGATGAGTGATGTCATGCTTACCATGCAATACACTTTTTGGTAAGCATGACATCATTTTGTGGTGGGATCCACACCATTTCAATCAATAGAAAAGAACGTAATGATTACCTTCTTAAGTGGAGGGTGAACAAAATTCAACTCCCCAAAGGCCCTGTTTGGTGCACACACTTAATTCCTCTTTTAGGTTTTTGGATTAATTTAGTAAAACTCCAATGAAAGAAGTCTACCGAAAGCCCTTGTTGTCTTATAAAAATCGAAAAGTGGGTAAAATGGGTTCCGAATGGTTAATGGAAAAATGGGTTCCATTGCGTAGAAAACATACTAAGCTAATTGATCACAAGAATAAAAAAAAGATTTAGCATCTCGCATATCCTTTCACAAAACTATGGGTTCGGAATGATTTATCACTCAGGGGGGTTTGGAATGATTTAATTACGTTTCAGTTAAAACAAAGCTCTTGGGGGCTAAAATGGTGTATCCAAAATTGTCCCAAAACGACATCATTTTGGGGCATAGCACGAAGGCTAACATGCCCGGGCTAGCACCTCCCCGAGTCCGAAATATCCTTGGTGAAAGATGAATGTCAGTGGGGTGAATTGGCCCCAATTTTGTCTCTAGAAGTCCCTCTGCCAAATGTACTCAATGCTTATTATTTTAGGATCTAATTGAAAAATTAATGTAGTGTGACTGGATCCTTGATATTTCTACTGATATTAAGGAAATTATACGAAAATTATTCAGGTACAAGGTTGGAGTGCACATGCGGAACTAACTGATACAAATGGGATCAATATTGGCCAGTGGAGCGATAGCCAAATTAGTAAGCACCATATACCCCATGCACAAGATCAATGGTCAAATTTCATTAATAACATCTAACAACTACTAACACATTTTGCATGTTCCTTAAAAAAGAGGGATCAATATAATTGACCCTATTGACTATATAATCTCACTTGAAAATAAGATTAAATGTTTTTTCATATATTTTGTTCCTATGACCTCACTGAAATATGTAATTTGCTCCAACGCATACGCCCATCATTTGAGCATTATTTGGTTAAGGGATTTTTATCCCTAAGCCACCATCCAAAAATTCTGATTCCGCCCTTGTTGGAGGAGCTATCGATTGGGAGAGAAAAGTGGAATAACGACGAGCGAGAGACCTTTCATTTACATCCACGAACTGAAATGAACTAGTTCTTCCCCGTCCCCTAAAATGAAGGACTTCCAATCCTGCAAAGGCTATACTATGCCTTTTCAACTCTCTCTCTCTCTCAATCTCCCTTGGTCTTGAATGATTCATTGTCCTAATTAAGCCACAAAACCTGATAACAAACTTAACTTTTATCCAACATGATCAATTTAACCACCAAAAAACAACGGCCATTCCTATCCACATGGACTTCCCTCTTCCCAAATTTAGAGCACCAATGCCTATAAGAGTCTCGGGCATGATCTTCAGCAAATCAGTCTCTCTATCTCTATCCCAATCTCTTGGGAACCCATGTGCATTGTCAATAATTTCTTAAAAAAAAAAAAAAATCCCACCATTTTCATTACCTTGAAAACGGATTATCAAAAACAAGTAAGGTATAAACCTTCTTTTGTCGAAGATGAAAGGAGGCAAGTTTGTGGCCGTGGGTTTCTCCGGTATCCTCGTTGTAGCGGTGGTCATCGGTGTCGTTGTTGTTAACAAGTCCTCCTCCTCGTCGGGCGATTCGAACAAAGGCGATGTCTTATCGACGACATCAAAGTCCGTCTCCGCCATTTGTAGCCCGACGGACCACCAGCAGGCGTGCGTGGACAGCCTCAGCGCGGTCGCCAACAACCAATCCGCCACCCCGAAGGACTACCTCCAGGCTGCCCTCCAGTACACCGTCAGCGCGGTGAAAGCTGCGTTATCGAACACTACGGCTATCGGGAATGCAGCCAACGATCCCTTGAACAAGATGGCTGTGGAGGATTGCCAGGAGCTCCTGCAGTACGCGATCGACGAGCTCCAGGCCTCCTTTTCGATGGTGGGCGACAGCAGCTTGCACACCATGAACGATAGAGAGGCCGAGCTGATGAACTGGCTGAGCGCCGTGTACTCGTACCAGCAGACATGCCTCGACGGGTTCACGCAGACCGATCTCCAGAAGGCGATGTCGGACGGGCTCCTCAACGCCACCCAGCTCACCGAGAACGCCCTGTCCATCGTCTCGTCCATTTCCCAGATCCTGACCGCGTTCAACATTCCCCTCATCAACACGACCAGCATCTCCAACGCAAGCTCTCAGCAACGACGCCTCCTCGAGGCATACGATGAAACCGCAGGGGGTACCGATCAGTACCCTACGTGGCTCTCGGCTGCAGACAGGAAACTGCTTGCGCGGGCGAGCCCGAGCAGTAACATAAGGCCCAACGCTGTGGTGGCCAAGGACGGGAGCGGGCAGTTCAGGACCATTGCGGCGGCGCTGGCAGCGTACCCGAAGAACCTGCAGGGGAGATACGTTATTTACGTGAAGGCAGGGATCTACGATGAGTACATTACCGTGGAAAAGAACCAAGTGAACGTGTTCATGTATGGAGATGGACCCAGGAAGACAATGGTCACCGGAAGGAAAAGCAATGCCGGTGGCGTCTCAACATTCAAGACTGCCTCATTCAGTTAGTCTCTCTCACTTTCACTAATCGTTTTGCTCTTTTATACTACCTTAATTCTTCATACTTTTTAAAGTTCCCACATACTATATAGCAAAATATATTTTTAAAGGGTCCCACTTTGGGAAATACTTAATTCTTCAAATAGGTCCCACTCTCGGGGGTCCTGTTATCGGATAATAACATCAGCAAATCAAATCAAATCCTAACTCTGCATCTGCTTCCGAGTTCATTTATTCATGGAAGAATATTTTTTGATTGAAAATGTCTTGTGTAGGTGCAATTGGAGATGGGTTCATAGCAAAGGCGATGGGATTCCAAAACACAGCCGGGCCACAAGGACACCAAGCGGTGGCACTCCGGGTCCAATCCGACAGGGCCGCCTTCTACAACTGCAGGATGGACGGGTACCAAGACACATTGTACGCCCAAGCCCACCGCAACTTCTACCGCAACTGCGTCATCTCCGGCACGGTTGACTTCATCTTCGGCGACGGCGCCACCATCATCCAGAACTCACTCATCATCATCCGGAGGCCCATGGACAACCAGCAGAACACCGTGACCGCTCACGGGCGCGGCTACGCCAAGGAGACCACCGGCATCGTCATCCACAACTGCCGCATCGTGCCCGAGGGCAAGTTGTACCCGGCGAGGTTCCAGATCCCCACGTACCTTGGGCGGCCCTGGAAGGAGTATTCTAGGGCCGTGATCATGGAGTCCACGCTGGGGGACCTGATCCACCCCGCGGGGTGGATGCCCTGGCAGGGGGATTTCGCCCTCAACACTTGCTTTTTCGCAGAGTACGCGAACCGGGGACCGGGCGCCGCGACCGCTAAGAGGGTGAACTGGAGGGGGCACAAGGTGATCACCAACCGGGCTGAGGCTCTTTCCTACACGGTTGTGCCGTTTATTCAGGGACAGTCGTGGCTCGGAGCCACGGGTGCACCATTCTTCGTTGGTTTGAAATACTAGAGTGAAAATATACAAAATGTGGTGGTGCTCTGGTGAAAAAAAGAGTGATTTAATTTAATAAATGCGGAGAGACTTTGAGTCATTATATTTATATATATGTGCACTTTTGACCATCTTAATTATTGAAAGTTTTGGATATGTTAATTTTGTGGTACATCATGTAACGTTTGAAATCAAACTAGTACAATATATTTCGAATATTTTTGAGTTGTTCTTTTCATAGACTCGACTCGCTTATATATGGTCCATTCGAAACTTCAAGTGGTTTAGTTCCTTTGACAAATACTCCGTATGACTATAGTTCAAATAGATTTGTGGTGTCTAACCAACTTGATTTTTGGAATATTAACGAATGATTAACATGTCAAATCCGACAGAATGACCGGTTCAGATTGTCAAATGAAATCATAACAAATCCTATTTTTTGCAACATGAACGATTGATGAGGAATTGTTTACATGAGAAGTTCCCTACTAGATGTACCATAGGATATTCAACTCTTATCTTAATAGTAGAGGTGACAAATGGACGGGTTTGAACGGGTTGAAACGGGTTGTGGGTTAAATATGGACAGGTTAAATATGGGTCAATAATTGACGGGTTAAAATGAATCGGGTTAAATATGGGTCAAGACATACCCGACCCAACCCGTTTCCTTCCTTTTCTATCCTTTTTTCAAATATATAATAACTAAGACCTCGAATTTTTATTTTTTTTTAATAAGTGAAAATGACGGCCAAGAACATGTTTTGATAATTAATACCCGCTAAGAACATTTTCAATATTAACAAATATTGTTAGCATGTCCTTGATAGGTATTAATTATCAAAACACGTCCTGGACCGTCATTTTTTCTTTTAATGAGAAAATGACTGCCAAAGATATATTTTGATAATTAATACCCACCAAAGACATTTTCAATTGTACATAAAATCCGTCGATCACCTCAAAAAACAAGTATCGAAGCCATTTTAGGCTTAAAATTGTTAAAATTCAGTTATACTTTATGTTTGTCCCGTAATTTTTGGAAGTGAAAATAAACAACGACAAGATAAATTTTTGTCTTTATTCAAAAAATTATGAATTTTGGGCAATTTTTTTTTACTTTTCCGATTCTTCTCGACGAGATAAATCAACAAATTACAAAAATTTGAGGAAAAATGAACAAATGCAAAAAAAAAAAAGAATAAAAACAAACAAAAAATTACTTTTACTTTTTTATCCAAACCCAATTGAAGGTTTGAAGCAATTAGAGGCTCGTAAATACTTAAAGAATCAGTTTTTTCCCATTTCCAAACAACGATACGAGGCGGAAAATTTTCAGTGGCGGGTGGGTACCACATAATGCTCGCTTGGCGCATCCGAGCTGTCCCTTGTGTTTTCGGACGGTTCAAATTTGAAGAGAAAAAGTATTAAGGTGAAAGGAGAAAAAAGATTTTAATCCGAGCCGTCCAATAAGTATTGGATGACCCGAGCAGGCACCGAAAAATTGTTGGTGGCGGTGTTCATTAATGGGGGACTAGTGATCATGTGATGAGATTCAAAAGACAAAGTTCATTAAAGGCGTTGAAGGATTCAAGGGTGGGAGTGGTTGGTTGGCAAACAATAGATGAATTTGGATCAAACCATATTACCGGATCCAAATTATCACCTCTAATAATAGTCAATCTAATTTGATTAAAAAAAAGAAGTTAATCTAATCCCGGCTTGCAAAACAAGAGAGGGTGTGGTGTCAAATGCCGTTTGACACATGCCTTATCTCTCTCTCTCTCTCTCTCTCTCTCTCTCTCACACACACACACACACACATTAGGTCATGTGGCAAACATCATCAACTGAAACCAACAAGGATGTAAATTGAGTCAAGCCAAAACTATTAATAAATAACTCTCTCTCTCTCTGTGCTGAGTTCGTCTGGAGTATTTTAAAAAAGATCTCACAGAGATTCTGTAGCGCGGAAGATGGAAAAAAACTCAACCGAAGAAGCGTGACGTGAGTGACTAATAAAAGGGGAGAGAAAATATTTAAATCTTCCTCGTCAGTCCATCAAGGGATTAAATTCTTTACACCGTCGGTGTAAATATTTATTTTTTTTAAATCAATTATATTGCGCCACGTCGTCATGTTTTATTGATTGGAACCATTGTTTTGCAACGTGGCGCAATATAATTGATTTAGAAGAAACAAATATTTACACTGGCAGTGTAAAAAATTTATTCTCATCAATTAATATACTCCTACTAATAAAGTTAATTTCTGTATCTACATAAATCAAAATAGACAATGGCGGCTTCAGTGTTTTAGTTCAACGATGACAAAAATATTAAAAAAAAAACTGTATACAAAGCTCTATATAAAATATTTTTTTAATGATTGAAAATGAATTGTTCTTGATTTATTTTATTTTGTTGAGTTATATTATTTACATACTCACAAATTTAAGTGAAGTTTTTTTTACTTTAACTATTCATGAACAATTCAGTGCCGACAATATGAAAAAGTATGAAAGAAAAATCAAATTATATGTGACAAATACGGAGTACAATTTTTTAGTGCATTTTCAAATTCAGAGAATTCTCTTAAACCCCATAGGTGGAGCCGCCCTTTGAAAATAGCTAGCTTTTTTATTTTTTACTTTTGAATTCACTTTCGAAAACATGACCAAACTACTTGATGTGTGTGCCATGGAAATCGGATTACTAGATATGGAAGTATTTAATAGACAATGAAAAAGGGTGACGAAAATAACTTTTATTTAAGCCGGCTCTTTACATATGCAATGCTTTTTTTTTTTTTGGCTGTAACATGTATACAAACATGTTAGCCTTTCATTTATTGATTCCTAATCCCTCGCTTTTTATGCAATCTATTTTTTATTATCAGCACACCTTTTTTTTTTCTTTCTATTCGTGAAAATTTATTGAAAAATGATTAATGAGAGGATAATATTGCGAATGTATACTATTAAAGCCAAAAAAAAAATACAAATATGAAAAGAAGAGCGGGGAAATCCGTATGCTAGAAAATACAAATCTTATTATATCTTTACACAAAAGCATATTCTAAAAAATAAATTGCAAATGTGAAAAAAGTCAGAAAGTCATTTTCTATAGATATTACTGCCTTGGTAAGAAAATAACAATAAATATTGACCAGGGTTAGTCATACAGAAGTGACTTGGGTTAGTCTGGTTGGTTAATGGATTTGCTCCCTACTCAATTGATTAGGATTCGATTATTGGGATTAAGAAATTATTTTCTCGTGAATTTTCTAATCCCAACGTGGATGATTTGCTTTTGATTAGATGAAAAAAAAAGATTAATTAAACTGCGCGTAAACTAGTTCCGACAACTCTCAAATATTTTCTTTCATCTTCGTTACCCACTCCATGCCCCACAGAAATAAAAACCTCTGTCTGTCAGTTACTACTGTGAGTGTTCGCTTGTTTGTTTGTTTGTTTGTCCCTTCCTGTTTTTTCTTAGCCGGTGAAATTGATTCCCTATTACACCCTCCGTTCACTCACATGCCTAATAGAAACGTCTGCATCAATCTAGCATGGCAATTACCTCAAACCTCTGCAACTTCCAGAGCTCAGACCCACAACAAATTATGGGTTTGGCTTCCTATCGAGAAACCCGTTTGGGGGTTTTTCAATAAACTACCCCTCCTCCTACCGGGTTTTCAATAAACTACCCCTCCTCCTCCTCGGTTGCTTGTTTCTCACTATTTGTGGGTCTTGTTTAATCTAAACCTGCCCCCCCCCCACCCTTTTGTTTTTGCTTCAAGTCATCAATCTATTTATTTATTCTTTTTTTGACTACTGTTTTTAATATTTCTTGCTTCATATACTCGAGGAGGTTGGGATTGAGAGAGTTTTGGGGTTTAGTGTTATGGGTCTGCAATTGAATTGGCTGGCGGTGAAGCTCTTCGCCATTGCGGTTGCTTTGGTGGTTCAAGGATCTACAGGTGATTATTTTGTTCCCAGTATTTTTTGATCATATGTTAATCAACCCAAGTTGTTTTTTTTTTTTTTTGTGAGAATTTTCTTGTGGGTGTGATAACCAAATTAAACCGAACCGAATGTCCCAATTAATTGGGGTTGGCTTCTTGTGGGTGTGATGATATTTCTTTATTTGTATCGTGTCTCTGTGCGTGTGCATATTCGGACGATTATTTGGTGGTTTTGGTATTAACTGCCAAATTCTGTTTAGCCAATGCTGGATATGTGATCCAATTTCTTGGGAACCAGCTGATATTTGCTCACTCTTACATTCTGTTTTGATTGCTTTGATTCCCACTGATTTCAACTGTGTTTTAAGTTATAAGGATTAAAGCGGGATTATTTTGTCAAATTCCACTGTGGTGTGTTGATTTCTTTTGATTGTTGCTATGTTTGTGAATTGAACAAGAAGTTGGTGATCTGGGTATGTCAAATTGTATATTGCCAATTTAGATATGATTTCCACTTTATGGGAAACATGTGGATATGTGCTCTGTGAATATATAAAGAGTCTGTTTTGAGTCTTTTGACTGATTCGTAGGGGATTTGACAGTCAAGGTAGATGTCGTTTTTGTTGATTACGTTCTTCAATATATTTGTTTTGCTGGGGTTTTTCGATACATGAAGTTACTCAAACTTCATCCAGCAATTCTTTTCTTTGAGGTGTCTATGAGAAATGTGTCTTTTGGAACCTTAATCTGAACGGCCAGAAGTGTTGGCAGTTTCCCTGAGTCTTTTTGGGAAGCTACCGCCAGCCATATTTGAAGACGTGGATTTGTTATGCAGTTTCTGTAAGATTAGCTACTCAGCCTGTTTGCAAAATTTGCTTGTCCATAATGGTTTGTCTTCCCCAATTAATGTGTTGTATAAACAACCTTGCCCCGCCTTCTCCCTTCTTCCAGAACACTAGTTACCGACAGAGAAGTTAATAGATTGTTAAACTCCAGTGGAAGCAGAAAAGGTCCTCTCTTACATTCATGATAGAATTGGGCTAAGTAAAGAAACCAGGATGTGTATCCTTCAAAAACGAAGGAACAAGGCATACAACGTACCCATTTAGTGAAACGAGTCTTCCTCAATGTCTAACTCAGTACTTTCCACAATTTGCAAATTTTATGTTTCCAATAAGTTATGTCAGCGAACCATTAGCATTGTGGTTATTGTCAGGATATGGCATTTCCCCATCTCCAGCAACTTTTTCTACAATTCCTCCTATCAAAGAAGGGCCCCCTGATCATGCAAATAGAAGCAATGCACCTAGTCCAGCATCTCAACCTCACGGTAAGATTCCATCATACTGGTATGTCCATTTGCTTTAATAACACTTCATCCAACTCTGATTTGAAAAGTTGGGATCAGTTTTACACCCGCCACCTTTGCTAGCACCCCTTGTGTCACCCCCAGAACCCCAACCGATCAAAGGGGTTGCACCATCTTTGTCACCAAGTACTCCTACGGTATTTCCGCCACAAAGTTCTATTCCTCCACCATTAACTGGTCATGGAGTTGTACCATCACTACCACCGAGTGTTCCTGGAACAAAGGAACCAAAGAATAAGAATCCCGTCACTTTGCCAGTTGCTCCAGGTATATAGCTGAATGTGGTGTTATATCGATAATGAACTATTTGCGGTTGAAATTGGTCCTAAAATGCGTGTTTTGTTTCATTATGGATAACCAGCTACATTGCCTCCAATGAAATCTCCAGAAAATCCACCAACCTTCTACCCCATTGTGCCAGGATCCATGCCACCAAGTTCTCGTCAAAACAAAGCACCAGACAGTAATGCTCCTCCGTCTGTGCCGAGCGTTTCGGGTACGTGATTTATCTGATTTTTCTGAAACGTCTCTTGCATTTAAGGTTGATTCTAAATTATACCAGTTGATACTGTATACAATTACAGTACCAACTACATCACCACCAAAGGAACTACCACAAAATCCACCACCACCAAGGGAGCCAATTATGCCTGGAGTACCACCATCGAATTTTCCTGGTACTCACCATTACATTTTAGGTTAATGTGATATCTCTCTATGAAGAATATCTCCGGTTGAAATTATACCTGACACTCTTTCTTCTGTTGATATAAAGCAGTGCCCGTTGCATCACCTTCAACCAAAGTGCTGCCAATTTCACCCACCAGTCCCCCTCCAATCCCCATGGAACCTCCATCTCATTTACCCGGTATAATCTTATATAATAAACTTTATTTACTTAAAGTTTTTGGAAAAAATTGTTTTGGGTTGTGATCATGAAAGTCTTTATCTTCAACTAAATGTGAATTTATAGCGGTTTATCTAATCCCTTTGTATGCCTTATGACTACCTTCTTTGGGTAATGATTGCTGGAATTTAAAGCATTCTTGTAACTTGGCTGCATTATGTTCTACATCGTTCAGTTCTGCGAAGGAGTCATGTCTACATAGTAATTGTGTGGGATATTATAGATACTTTCTTTATACTTGCTGATATGTGTCCAATCAAATACTTTGGAATCAGGCCTCCTCTTCCAGTCCCAGAAAATGAAAAAGTAAGAGCCTATAGAAGGAAAATTAATAGGGTCCAATTATGATGGAAGTATACGGCTGTAGAAACAACCTTCTTTTCTTGTGCAAGTTCTGCTAAGAATGCAGAATATTTCGAATAAGTCATTAGGAGTGCTTTTGACATACAGAATTTAAGAAAAAAAAAACCCTGTTCTTTAGAAAATTGTTGAAATATCCATTTTATTTTTTCTGAATGTCAGCTATCTTTTTCCTTTCAGAATTCCATGTGTCGATTTATCTATCCTATCTCCATGTTTGTGCTCATAGATATGTGGCTCTAAGCCTCTAACCACGGTTGACACTGGAGAAATGATCTGTTTCTGGTGGATTTCACCCATAACAGACAGCCCTTGATAGTGTCATAATATAATAAAAAAATTTGCCAGCTCCAACTAGTTAGAATTGGGTTGTTGAGTTGAGTCAACTATAATCCGGAAGCTGTGAAAGAAATTTAAGGGGTGTTGGGGATTCGAACGTCCTCACATCTCAACAAGGGGCATGTGTGAACTATATCAAAATCAATCTGTTGATCTTGTTTCTGAATAACTACTGGATTGGTACTGTCGTGCTTCTAGAATTTATGTTGTCTATTTCCTTCAAGCGCGTTCATTTCTAAATTGGTGCTATATGTTTATAAGTTAGTGTAGATATCAAACTTTGACCACCTCATCTCTATTTTTCATCTTTGTGAAATTTCACTACTACTAGACTGATTTGGATATAATTGAGATGAACATGTTTTTCAGAACCTGATAATTCTCCTGTATTAACTCCTTCACCAAGTGCCACGTGGAAAAGTGCTGGCATCCCAGTTGCTGCACCTCCAAATGAAACACCCAATCAATTTTCTCCAGTGAACCCTCCCCCCCAAAAGGGTATGTTTGGAAGCTGTGTATTTCTTGTCGTATGGATTGGTTTTAGATGTCACTGACATTGCTGTCAATGCAGCTTACCTGGTTCTTGTCTTGTTGCAGGTCCTTCCATGCACAAAGCCCTGAGGCATTTTAACAATTCTGTTCCTCGTCTTTCATCTCCAATGTCTCCTCCTCCAAATGTAGAGTCTGATTCTCCTGCATTACCTCCAATCTCAAATCACAAGCATTATCATGCAAAGGATAACATCCCCGATCCTGCTCCATCATCACTTTTGCTTCCTCCGCCTGCTTCAAGTCAGCAAGGTTGGATATTGGTTTTAATACATGTCACCATTTTTCTATTTGTGTTTGAACTAGTACATATATCACTAAGTTCTTTTCCATAATCCTTGATTTTAATATTGCGTAAAGGTCCTAGCTTTGCTCCAGCTCCTTCACATCCTCTCAAATCACATCCAAAAAGTAGGCAAAGAGACAATGCCCCTCCACCCATGAATCGAGGTATGTAAACTCTTGTGAAATTTCATCTCATAAGACCTATGTGCTAAAGTGATGTTTACCAACCCTGACATTGCTCTTACATGGCATGTTATTCTGTCTTCCCATTGTACTCTCCCCTTCCTTCACCAGAGAGTCATGTTTCACCTGCACCTGCACCTGCACCTGCACCTGCACCATATCCAACAGCTCCATCTGGACAAACTAACTGTAAGAAAATCTTCTTTCTTGTCCTTTTACTGATGGTTAAAAGAGACACAAGTTATTCAAATTTTCTGTATCATTTACTTTCTAATTGGTTATCCATTGGTCATGCTTGTATCGCTAGTGCCCTACCTTTTCCCTAAAATTTCTCCTTCTGGATCTTTGCCGAGGAATCCAAAGATGCCAATCTCTCCTCCAATTCGCACGCTACCACCTCCACCTCCTAATGAAGGTACACAAGTTCTCTCACTTTATTATGTCCAGTATTTTCTTATTGGTTGTCGATATTTAGTTTCTGATTTACAGCAGAATCCTAAAGTACAGTTCTATCCAATTTGTAGATTGTTCATACCTAGCATGTGTGGATCCACTGACAAATACTCCTCCTGGATCGCCCTGTGGCTGCGTGTTGCCCATGCAAGTTGGACTGCGCCTGAATGTAGCATTGTATACGTTCTTCCCTTCGGTATCAGAACTTGCTGAGGAAATTGCTGTCGGGGTCTTTGTGAAACAAAGTCAAGTTCGCATCATGGGAGCAAATGCAGCTAGCCAAGATCCAGAGAAGACGATTGTCCTCATTGACTTGGTACCTCTTGAAGAAAGATTTGACAACACTACAGCATATTTGATATTTCAGAGATTCTGGCAGAAAAAAGTAGCAATAAGTACTTACCTGTTTGGAAATTTTGAAATATTATACGTGCGTTACCCAGGTATTTGAATTAGCCTTCATTATCCTTGATTTATTTCTGCATTATTAGTTTGCTAATTGTTAATTACTAAAAGTCGTACAGGTCTTCCTCCCTCTCCACCTTCTAGCATTAGTGTTATAGATGGTGCACCATATTCTGGGCATGACAATAATGGAAGGACCATACATCCCCTAGGGGTTGATGTTGGAAGGCGGAAGCATAAAAATGGGCTTAGTGGCAGTGTCGTGGCCATCATAGTTATGTCAGCCTCTATGGCCATGATTTTATGTTGTGCAGTTGCTTGGGTGTTGCTTTTCAGACATAGGGACTGCCAACAGGATTCAACTCAGGCCACTTTACCTTCCCTGTCAAAGCCATCAGGTAATATACATGATTACTGTCACAAATCCAGGTGAAGAATTGTAATGTATTGCCTAAATAGATATATCATGCAAGACTACATAAAGACGCGTTAAAAGGATGGAAATCTCTCCACGTAACTGCTAAAAATTGGTTGCAATATGGTGACTTTTGATCCGGAGAATGATGAAAACAATTGTCATTGCCAAAAGTAGTTAGATGAAGTGTTCTCGTAGTATTATTTCTGGAATATAGCCACTGGGTTAATTTGTTACTACCGATGGTTTCAAGGTTCGAAAGTATATTTATTGCAGGGATTACTGCTTCTATGGTTGGGAGTGGGCCTACTTCTGCTTCACCATCTTTTGTGTCTAGTTTTGCAACTTACACTGGATCTGCTAAGACTTTCAGTTCAAGCAACTTAAAGAAAGCCACCGATAACTTCAATGCCTCAAAAATACTAGGTGAAGGTGGTTTTGGTCGTGTATATAATGGTGTTCTTGAAGATGGGACAAAAGTAGCTGTCAAGGTTCTTAAGAGAGACGATCAGCAGGGTGGTCGTGAGTTCTTGGCCGAAGTCGAAATGCTTAGCCGTCTTCACCACAGAAACTTGGTGAAGTTGATTGGGATATGCACTGAGGAACGAAGTCGATGCCTAGTTTACGAACTCATTCCAAATGGCAGCGTTGAATCTCATCTACATGGTACAAAATTGATCTTATTGGCCTTATTCTTTCGACCTGTGTAATTGTGAAAGATGTATGATCTCATAGGATACATAATCACATTGGACTAGTAGTGTGTGAATTCATAGTACACCACAGTCCCATGGTATTGTATATCACATGTTTTGTGGATATTTAAACCGGACCACAAAATTCTTACCACTCACAGGATATGGGTTTCCTTAAATTTGTAGTCCAATCTGATTCTTTAATCCGTAAGAAACAAAGCCGTTGTATTTAGATTCTTACAGTTCCATTCTAACTCTCTGTAAGTGGGTATACTTGAACATATTTTGCTTGCTCTCAGGCGATGATAGGGTAACTGCTCCACTTGATTGGGGCTCACGGGTGAAGATAGCACTAGGAGCGGCTAGGGGTCTAGCATATTTGCATGAAGATTCAAGTCCCAGAGTCATACATAGGGACTTCAAGTCAAGCAACATCTTGTTGGAACATGATTTTACACCAAAAGTGTCCGACTTTGGCTTGGCTCGAACTGCATTGGATGAAGAGAACAGGCACATTTCTACACGTGTCATGGGAACTTTTGGGTATTTTCCTATCAGATTTGGCGTGTATTTGGTTTCTCTGTACTTGAACTCTTTTTGCCTTAATTTTTATCCCTGTTGTGTATTTAACTTTTTGCTTTGCTTAGTTTTAGCTTCCTCATAGGCTCTGTCCCTTTCGATACATCAGACCTGATGGACGGCAAGATATAGTCTCTGATTCTTAGCCTCGGATTTTGATGTGGTAGGACTAAGTAGTTCTATTGTGACAGTTCAAAATCTACCATAAAAAATGAGGGGGAGGATACAATGCATACCATTTGCCCCCAGCCACAATCATTCTTAAATTCACTGCAAAATATTTGCATATCTTCTCACTGTGAATTCTCATAACAAGGAAAAACCACAAATGACTTGGTCTTTTAATTTAGGGTTAGGATACACCACTCATAGCAACACCACGATGGTTTCAGACATTCTATACTACCCCCGTGACTTTCTTATGGTTCCGTATCGTGTAGATTTCTCTTTACAATGATTCACTAACTGAGCAATCACAGTTGCTCCTTTCTACCATTAGCAGGATTTGAGAAGGAAATGGTAATTAAACATCTTCTGAGGAAATGTGGGATGCAAAATTCATGATTCCTTAACAGGTCAAACTGTCATAGTTTGGTGGTCAAACATTTCCTACCAGGATCTAAAGCCATTCACTTACTCTTTCAGAAACTTTGTGAATTCTCTGTGGCTCTTGCTTCATAATACGGATGTGTTGTGATTCCACATGATCATACACTAATCTATACCTATTTTCCCTAACAGATATGTGGCTCCTGAGTATGCAATGACCGGTCATCTTCTTGTGAAGAGTGATGTTTACAGCTATGGAGTAGTCCTCCTTGAGCTCCTAACGGGCAGAAAACCAGTTGACATGTCTCAGCCACCTGGTCAAGAAAACTTAGTCTCATGGGCCCGTTCACTACTCACGAGCAAAGAAGCGTTAGAATCTATCATAGACCCATCTCTGGGACCTGATTTCCCCTTTGATAGCATTGCCAAAGTAGCAGCTATCGCTTCGATGTGCGTGCAACCGGAGGTGTCACACCGACCTTTTATGGGTGAGGTTGTTCAAGCATTGAAACTAGTGTGTAATGAGAGTGATGATACTAAGGAATTCAGGTCAAGAAGTTGTAGCCAAGAGGATCTTTCCGCTGATTTGGATGCCAGGATCAGTGCCAATTCAGGACAGTTGATAGATCCTTTACAAAACCATTCCCCGGTTTCCAACTATGGTTATGGATCTGATGTTGAGAGGGGAATTTCAACGTCAGATTTGTTTGGTTCGTCTAAAATGCTTCTGAGATCTGAGTCGTTTCGGAGGCACTCGAGTTCAGGTCCCCTGAGGAGTGGAAGGCGGAGGCAGCTCTGGCAGAAAATGAGGAGATTGTCTGGGGGCACCGTGAGCGAGCATGGGGTGTTCTTCAGGTTATGGCCTGGGTCCTACTGAATGTTTCCGCCAGTCTCTCGTGTTTGGATCTTGGATTTGTGGAGGGGTATGGAAAACAGAGGGAAAATCATGAATTCCTTTCTTTCTTTTTCTTTTGCCTCTCCAAAGCCCTTCATAAATCCAAAATTCCCAGAGTCTTGTTGAATCCACTTTCACCTATAATTTCGTAGGACTTTTTCAACTTCTAAGTGAGAGCAAGCACAAGGGCCACCGGTGAAGATGGATTATTTTCTAGGATTGAAGCTGGTGGAGACGTGAAGTTGTTTGACGGATGGTTAACAAATTTTGTTGGGGTAGCATTTGAATGCTGGGAAATTCTGCGAAGCACACAATAAGTATTGAGTGATATGGGAAGCGACTTTCTTGATCTTGATCACCGCAATTCGACTGAGCTTCCAAGTTGGCCATACAAACAACAATAAGAAAACGATGCGCATTTTTCTGATGGTGGCATCAAGAATTATTTTGTTTTTGCTTATGATTGATGAGGTGAGAGTTTTCTTTCTTTCGAGGAAATGTGCAGGTTGTGATACTGAACTGCTTCTCTTTTCGTAGTAGTTGTAAATATTGACGCAATGTTTTTATCATCAGTTTCGAGTTTTCTCTGTCATTTTCATTTGTCTTGCTGATATGCACCTTAGTGAAAAAAGAGAGTAAGGAAAAACTTTGGAGGTCACAGGGAATGAATGAAGCTCAGAATTAGGGCGGTTAAATGAATCAAGCTTGGTAGACCTCGATTCGTATTCCATATGGTGAAAATTCATTCAAAGATCGGTTTGTCTAGTAAACAAATAATGCTCAAACACATATTTGAGTTCACTGGGTATCCAAATAAATCTTGAACAACCTATTACTTGGCTCGATAACTTCTAATGTTAAAACAAAAATGAAGCAAAGATTTCCAGAGTTTGATTTGTATTGAGCTCATTAAAAGCCTGGTTAAGTTCCTTATATTCCATTCCACAAAGTCCAAACTATTTAGGGCTGCAAACCCGAGCTTGGCCCGTTTACCATGAAAGCCAAATATTCGAGCTCAAGCTTTAACAAGTCGAGCAGAGTCATTTACTAAACGAGTGGAGTAACCCTTAACAAGCCAAACTTTTTTCGAAGGAGCCGAGTCAAGCTCGCGAGCTACTCGATTCGTTTACGGCCCTATAAACAAACCCTTTGGCATGTTTTTTTCCCCTTTTTTAAAAGAAAAAAAAAAGCAATAAAAGGTGACGAAATCGATTTTATCGAACGGCCGAAGCTATTCTGCCCACATTCGCGTGCATTTAACGGCCACGGAGGCGAGAGAAACCACGAGCCTCCATGTAGCGCCGCCGTACTGAATCATCATAAAGTCTTACATACATATATTCTCAGGACTTTTCTCTCGAGTGTGGAGTCTTCCAGACAGACAGAGAAGCCGATCGAAGATCTGAAAAATGGTACCAAATTTCTCCAGTTTTTTCTTCGATTTCGTTTCAGTTTTTAGTTCCTGTTTTCTGATCTTCGCATTCTGTGTTTTCCTTTGCAATTGAAACAGGGTCAGTCAGTGAAACCCATATCGAGTCCCGTCCCCGACGAGTGGTACCCAACCCTAGCCGTTTTCATGCTCGCGATCGGCCTCGTCGTCACCGCTTCTTTCTTCGTGTAAGCCATCTGATCTCTCTTAACAATAAAAAAAAGACTGATAAATTGGGCTTGGATGATAAGAACTTGTTTTTATTTATTTGTTATTGGGTATTGGCCGCTTTGAAGAATTAACGGAGAAAATGCCGCTTGTGTAGGAAGATTTTAGTTCCTTTTAGTAGAGACATTCATCTAGGCTTTAGTTTTGATAGTATATGGTAATTGGATGGTTTCAATCACGAAATCGTCGGATGGACACGGGTTCTGTTGGGATTTTAGCGGAAGCAAACCAAGGCCGGGATTCAGAGAGAAAGTAGTAATTCGCAACGACAACAGATAAATAAAGACAAGATTTTGTATGGTTTGGCCAAAAACAACTTACATCCACGGGTCGGGAGAGATCCGTTCTTTTTACAGTTTTACTCTATGAGAATAACGAGTACAAGTAAAATGCTTATGCTAAATTACATAACCAGCCCCTTGTACACCCACTCTCACCACCCAAAGAACAACTTGTTTCATCACAAGTATGCAGATCTTGCATTTTTCATCTCCATTGTTCTTCCTAAACACATCTACATTGCCATTTATAGATACTACACAAGCAAAGCAAAAAATGCTCCCTATCTTCTTTGTCAAAGACTGAAAGCAAAGATTTCCATAGCGTGAAAAAGCTTCTGCCAAGTCCAAAGTCCAAGATTGGTATCTTCCAACTTGCGCCTTTATCCTTTGACAATGACTAACACGAGCCAATATTCTACATCATATATCTATCCATGTTCTGTATTGGAATGGGAATGGGTTCTGTTGTTGTTGTTGTTCTGTATCGGAATGGGAGAACATTTTTTGGGCTCACCCATATATTGAGGGTTTGTTGGGAACATGTGGTAAAGAAAAGAAGAGGAGAGAAAATGTTTACGAGGGAAATTGTGAAGAAAATGGATTACTTTCTATTGTCTGATTGTAGAAAAAATTGAAAGAAAACTACTTGGAAAAGACTTCTTTGGCTTCAAAAGGAAAATGGGAAGAAAATAACGAAGTCCATTTTAATTGCCTTCCTCTTTGTCGTCCTTTTTTCTCTCTCATTTTGGTTGTATAGGATTAACTGGGATCAAAGTTTCAGTTTGAGCGGGAGTAGTGTGAAAAGCCAGAGATGAAAGGGTCAAAGTCTCTATTGCCGCGTTGCACATTGAGATGAAGGGTCTGAGTCAGCCAGGGAGATGCTGGTGGTTGTTTGGGTAAGTGGGAGGTATTGTGGGTAGGATTTTGAAGTAAGGAGGCGGCAAAGAGACCGTTAAATAAAAATAGTCTATGCTGTTTCAATAACGTGTATTGGTGGGACGCAAAGAGGCCGTTGCAAATCCTCATAATTTCAGGATTGCCCGATGACTATTATGCTAGAAGGATGACAAACTATACCTGTGTGTGCACGTAATTGGATCATGATTATGGATTCATGATTCTAACTTCTGGTGCAAAATCTTATAATTTGGGTGTGCTAACCTGTATAATTTTGTGATTGTCCAATTGCTATTATACTAGAAGGATGGCAAACTATACGTATGTGCACACACTTCATCTCATGGTGTTTAGGTTTTGGATTTCACCGTGAAGCACGTTACGCTTGAGAGAGAGCTAGGGAATTGTGAAGGGAATTCATCACTGACTTTTTCTGATAATTGGTGTGGCGATACTTATAAGTTTGCAAAGTAAATATGATTTCCCCTGGTAGTAGGCGTTGCACTTATTGTGGGTGTGGTGGTTTATTTCAGGTGTGCCAATTATTGTTGCTATTGCTTTTCTACCCAAAACTAAAGCATGTGAAGGGTAAAAAGAAATAACTTAGGAAATATTATGGAATAATATGAATCCACATAGCTTAAAATCTTGGTGAGCCCAAACATTCGCCCTTTTTTTTTTGTTTGTGTAATTGTGCTTTGGGACTGTTTCCGCACCTGAGACTTCGTGTTTGAAATTTGAATTGGCCTTGCCTGTTGGAGTTAAAATAAGTATGCAACAAGTATTTGAATTGCTGTAAAACTCTACTGATAAAGGCTGCTTCGCCCCTACTAATAGTGAGGTTGATCACTTCTCCTTTATCAAAGTTGTGCTTTCTGATAGATTTACATTTGTAACTGCAGCTATGAAGCAACCTCTTCAAGGAAAAACCGCAGCCTGGCAAAGGAACTCACCACTGGTGCTGTTGCATCTGTTTTCTTGGTATGTTAGCTGCTTTTAATTTGTCTGGTGGTATTTCACGTTAATAACCTAAAATGCGTTACTGTAAACCTGAAATTTTGTACGACTGTGTTGATAATGCCCTGTCTCACATAGTTTGCGGATAGGTCCAATATTACCCTGTCCGCGTCGGGTTCACAGGTTATGAGGAGCTCAAAAACCCTAAGCAATCCATTATGACGTGATACCTTTGTTGCTATTGTGCAGGGTTTTGGATCCTTGTTCTTGCTCCTTGCTTGTGGTGTTTATGTTTAATTTCTGCTCGTCAGTGAACCGAGAATGATTTGGTCGAAGAAGGATGTCTTTTTTGGTAGTATCAGTTAAAATTTCTAACGCTGTCTTAGCAGTGAGAGCTCAATGAATTGCTGGTTGTGTTTTGGAAGAACTTAATTTGACGACTCTCTCTCTCTCTCTCTCTCTCTCTCTCTCTCTGTGAACGCAAAACAAACGCATACTGCGAATTGAAAAGTACCAACTCCGGACCAGAAATCACAAGACTATCCAGTGCATTGCATATTTGCATGTGGTCTGAAGGCAAGTTCAGATATACCAAGAATCTATGGTACAGTCCTGGTATTCAAAATCAGTAAAGGCAAAATTAATCAAACTTTACGGACACTGACTGGCATCAACCATTAGAATTTAGTCCTAACATATACCACTTGAAGAGCTACAGCGACTCGACAAAAAATTTACGAACGATTTCTTCGCGATCCTTGAAGTATCTTTTGTTCTGTTTATTCTTTCAAGACTTCGAAGTACATTCGATCACATGTGATTTGAACTTCTTGAGATCATCCAGAACCTTTTCTTCTGGCTGTAAATCAAATAGCTCATGCGCCATATGACCATATCTGTGGAGAAACATCATACCGTTGCTGCAAGTTGAAATCAAGTATCCATAACAAAGATGAGAACACCCTAATAATACCTAGCGTTCCCTCCCACCCCCCGATTCACTAACGATTGTCGATGGATCGGCTGCATTAGACGTATATTCATCCGATCCAGGGGGCCAAACTCACTACAAGGTATAGTGAGTAATCAAAGTCATCTAAAAGTATTTTCAACGGTTCCAGAAAGAGTTTTCTCTTTCCTAGAAGAGTTTCTTTAAAATTCAAACTGTTGATTGCTGAAATAGACAGCTGCGATTATTCAATACATCTTGTAGTGAGCAAACTACAGGGCCCCTGCTCCGATATTCATTCGTGCATACATATGCATATGCACACATAGCAACAATGTTATAACCACAAACACTTCACACAGAAATACGCACCTAGGAGGTGTACTATGTGTGGGCCGCATACATATTGTGAGTTCGCATTCAAGTGTTTGTTGTTTTATCATTTTTGGCATATGTATATATTGGCCAATTATTCAATACTCAGAGTAAACCATGAGACATTGTCATGTGGTACTCTCTGGTTTACTTTCAGAGTCTCTGCAAGTAAAAAATATCCGCCACACAATGTAGGCCATTTCTTGTCTTCCAATCACTCAACAAAAGTGAATGATAAAATGACCTTACCCCCAAAATTTATCGCAACATAAATAGTTTGGAATACTAAGTAGGCAACGTCACGTGATATTTCGGAGGTGCTGGATAATTGCCCGTATGTACTTTGAACATGACTATGGGTACTGATGATTGTGTGGAGGGGTCCCGCACTATTGATTTGTGTCGTTTAGTAATTTCTAAAAAAATCTTATCGAGGTGCCTTCATAATGATCAACTCAATTGGATAATATTTGAGTACTTGATCCAATTTTTTAATTTTAAATTCAGTTTCAAAATTAGTTGAATTGTGGATGGAAAGTTAGACAGGTAATCCAGCACAGTTATTCAAATGAGCTGATTATTTCAAAGCAACTCGACAATTCTAAAATTAATAATGACTCGGATTATCATATGTATGAGACTTTGGAGTGAGCCTCAGATAGCCAACAGTGCTCACTGCTTAGGTCCCCCATTTCGCTTTCTTCAAAAATCTTCTTTTTTAAAAAGAAGGTAATTTCAAACTTAAATATAATAAAAAATAAAAAATAAAAAATCTAAAATTTTGTTGGCACTGTTTAAAAGATCTCAATGAGATCTATTAAACAAGATTTATATTAATAGAAAAATTGTTTGTAAAATACATAATTTTTTATCTTGAAATTATCTTCTTTTTCTTAAAGTTCTTTTTTTTTAGAAAGTAGAACGGCCTCTGAGTACCCTTGGCAGCATAGTAATTGTTTTGATACACTAATGCCATATGTACACAAGACAGGGGGGGCTCTGCTCTACCATGAGGCACAGTATCCCCTATCCACACCCCCCAAACAGTACCGTTTTAGAGTAAAAAAATTCTTAAGCTTTCTATTCGTAATCTTTTGGAGCAAAAGCGTGATTATAAAAGCCTTAGAAATAAATTTTAATTATGTCTTTTTAAAATAATAAGATCTTCACACTGGTTCAAACGGATTGAAAATTGGAGCAGTTAATTTTTTAACTGTATTTTTGATATATAAACAGTCTAAAATATTAAATACTCTAATTTTTAATTCGTTTGAACAAGTGCAAATATCTTATTATTCTGAACATATTATTCTAAAGGATCATAATTAACTTTTGTTTCTAGAACTCCCATAATTAAGTATCTGCTCTTTATTTAGGATCATGTGGAGCAAAAACATGATTATTAAAGCCTTAAAGACAAAAGTTAATTATGTCTTTTTAGAATATTATGTCAAGAATAATAAGATCTTCACACTTATTCAAACGGATTAAAAATTGGAGCACTTAATTTTTAGACGGTTTATATATTAAAAAAATAGTTAAAAAATTAACTGTTTCAATTTTCAATCCGTTTGAACCAGTGTGAAGATCTAAAGAGATATAATTAAATTTTATCTCTAAAACTCTTATAATCACGTTTCTATTTCATAGAATTACAAATAGGAAAGCCTAAGAATTTTTTTCCTACAAAACGGTGCCATTTGGGTTTGGGTAGGGGTACGCCTTTATTCATCTATACCAGCTGCCACGCACGACCCAATAGGAACAATTTCAGCGCCCCTCTAACGATAAGAAGCAAAACGCGCCATCACCTACAGCCCTTTCCTCCGCCGGGGACTTCCACGAAATGAAAACGGGCGGCATCCTCTTCTTCTTTCGGTTGTTTTGAAATAAGAAGGTAAGGGAACAGGACTAGAGTGATCTCTCTCATTACAAGATTTCATCTCAAGTTAGTTACGGGATAAGCTGTGACTGGGAGTAATAGCCCATGAGGCACAGCAAAGCCCCCTCATCCATATACACAAGGGGAAATTATTCACAATCTTCTTTTGGAGTGTAGTACTTCATTAGTATTTTGCACTCAAGCCTCGTTTTCACTAATAAAAAATACTAAAAATTTAACGTATTTTATCATATCGTTTTCATTAATAAAAAAATTTCAGAATTTTACCATATCGTTTTTACTAAAAAAAAAACTGTGAAAAAAATTCTTTTTTCTCTACAGTAATTCTACTTACAAACCTATCAATAACTTATTCACTATCAGAAAACAATTTGACATTTTTCAATAACTTATTTTCTACCGAAAATACTTAAAAATTTCTCAACCATAAATAAAAATTTACAAATTTTTCATTACCGCAAACACCCCTCATTTTTTGTCTTTATTCATCTACTATTCCATACGTAGACGTATATAGTATAGCTAGGGTCTGATCTGAGACAACCTGTAATCACGTTTTTGGGTCCCTCACGCATATCATCTGCGTTCGTTCGTAAATGGGATGATGCGATTCAGAACCCAAATGCTCTCGCTCTGCACACGTGTCGTATTATGGTTGGTTTGGCCCGGAGTGGTCCCCTCCGGATGTGCTTCTGCTAACTCAACGTGAGTTCCCTTTCCCATGTGACGGCCAAAGGACCAATGGACCACGCCACCTCTCCTCTCGTCTCCATCAGGGAAACCTGTTTGCCGCCACAACACCTACCACTGCATGCGCCTCTCTCTCTCTCTCTCTCTCTCTCATCAGAAAGAAAGCTGCTGCTAGTAACTCAAAGCTGGTTCTGGTTGTGATCCGCCAGTGAAACGATCGTTGAATATGGAGTGTGTGTGTGCGTATATATAGCAGGAATTGGGCACCTCATGACTTGGGGGCATATTTTGGCAAAAAGTGTGCATTTTCCATCCGTTACATCAAAAGCTCGAATAAGTTACCAAATGGATACCAAAATGGTGATGTAGAAATCAAATTAAATTTGCTCTTCTTTTTACATACACATATTATCTCAATATAGGAGTACGTGTTTATTGCATCTCTAATAAGATTAAGAGGCTTTTAACTAAATGAAAATGGCTAGCTCATTAATTAGTTGATTTGGACCATTGCAAACTGGCAGGGGTGCATGCTGCGTGTTGTCTCCATCTGGGTAGTCGGTGCTCGGCAACAGACGGCTCAGATTTTATCTAGACTAACAACTGAGACTTGTTCGGTTGTAATAAAATTTGGGTCGTCCGCTGCCGAGCACGGATTGCCCAGATGAGGAACAACAAGCATGCTGCATGTCCCAAACTAGGCTTTAGTTTATATGTTTGTGTGTACGGGGCGATTCATTTGCAGCTCTAGACGATCAGATCGGCCACACTACAAGGAGTTGGGTTCGGGCACCACCACTCATTTTGGCGGTGTAATGAGCAGTAAGATCGTAATTAGGACTTTTTCGTTTGGGGTAAGATCACTGTGCATAATCCATAATGAACTTTCTTTATCTATCTCTTTTTACTTATTAAACTTTAAAATCTGTCCTAAAATCCAAACCAAACAAGCTTTAAATTTAAGTGATACTACTACGTACAGTATATACTAGTACTACGGAGTACTATTATTTTGTTTTCGAAAGTGGGGGCACAGCTTTACCTTTGTCATTTTATCCAGAAAAGACTAACCGACAATATACACTCCTGAGCCAGTCCACCTTCCTTCTTGCTTCCCAGTCCCACTTTTTTGTTCGTACAAACAATTCCCGCCACACCAAAAACCTAACCTCCCCACTCTCCCTCCCACCGCCAAGACACTCCTCCACCCATCTCCCTCCACGTGTCACCTCCCTGCCACACTGTAACGGAAAACTATTCTATGCTCCTGGCCTAAAATTCCATAGACAATCCTCACCACACATGACTGTGAGTTTCATGCCAAAAACGTCATCCCACAGCAATGTTTGGTTTTAAAATCTCTTGGAGCAGTGGCCAAAGAGCACGGTATGATTACCCCCACACCTCTTCTCTGAGTTCTCTCATCTCTCTCTCTCTCTACTTTTGAATCTCTGTGTATACTGGTTGGAATACGTACACATATACACCTATCTGCCTAGCTCTGTACCTACCTACATACAGCCCCCGCCCTGGCTCCTCCCGTCCCCCGTACGCTTTCTCTCTCTTAAACACCCTCCCCTCCTCTCTCTCTCTCTCTCTCTCTCTCTCTCTACCTCCTGATTCCTCCCCGCACTGAGACAGTATTTTTTTTGGCGTGTGTAGGTGTATGTATATATACACCCTGCTCTGTACATTTCTCTCTCTAAAAGCGGCTTCAAATCTTACTGTAAAGTCACATATATACACATTCTCACACTCTGCCCTATACTACATTTCTGTAGACAAGAAAATCTGCTCCAGTGCTGTCCCCTCTCTCTCTCTTTCTCTCTCTTCAAAAAGATGGAGGAAAGCAGGAAGAGATCGCAAGGCGGCGAAAACGACGAAGAGGCCGTCACCGTAAAACGAGCGCGAGCTCCGGCGACGTCGGACGAGACGGACAGGAACAGCGACGCCGACTGCGAGGATATAACGGCCTTGCTGAGCATTGACGAGGAGGAGGCAGCGAGTGAGCTGGCGAAGCTTCTAGAGACGACGGCGTCGTACCCGAAGGTGAGGTTCGTCGACAACCCGCACTACGCGTTCCCTCTCATCTTCCAGTCGTCGTCTTCTTACGTCACCATCAACGGGAACGAGGAGTCCTGCGGGTCGTCGTTTTCGGAGATGGAGTCCTCCGTGATGGCGGGTGTCGACATTGTCTGCCGGGGTCTGGTCAACGGCTTCGAAGTGGACCGGTGGTTTGCGACGGAGGACGGCGGCGCGTGGTTGAATGACGGCGAGGCGGCGCTCGGTGAGGCGGAGGTGGAGCCGTGTGCTGAGAATTTTGATCAGGCGGAGGCGTGTGCTGAGGGTTTTGATCAGGTTAAAGAAATCAACAGCTGGGATTGTTATCCTATTGACGATGAAATGCTGGCGAGGTTTATTGGAGAAGAACTTTGATTAGGGTTCTATTAAGATATTAAATTATTTACACAGTCATTGGAAATATTTGTTTCTTTCAAATTAATTATATTGTGCCACGTCGACATATTTTATTGATTGAAATCACTGTTTTACAATGTGACGCAATTTAATTAATTTAAAAAAAATAAATATTTACATTCAACGGTGTAAAAAATTTATTCTCTTCTGTTAATGGGGATTAGTTTTGTTTTTTTTTTTTTTTTTGATCCGCTTAATGGGGATTAGTTAGGTCAGCGTTCAATTCAATGGATATAGGTAGATACAGAAAGTACAGATAGTGGAAGTGAGAGAGGGGGAGAGAGAGAGTGAGGAAAGAGGAGCTATTTTGTCTTTTATATGATATGATCCTCTTTATCCTTTTGTGAATGTTTTGAAATCGCACCTCTGAAAAGTGAACAGTATGAATCAATTCCTACAACGATCTCAATGTGTTTTTGCTGCATGAATTGATTACTTTAATTAATTGTTTTAGGAATTGACATTGATGTTATCTGTAACATTGACGTGCCGGGTGCAGGGTGGGGTGGTCCATCCAACCATTTATTTTGGTACAGACGGTTTAGATCGAATTTGAGCATACATAAATCTGAACTGTCTATTGCTATTAAGAACCGAATCGTTGATTGTCAAGATAAGAGGTTAGATCACCTGCTCTGCACAACTCTAGTGGTCTACTTATGAAGTGTCGGTGTGTGATTAGTGCTGGCAAGTTTTTAGTTGTGGCATGCATAGTTTCTCTTTTTAGGTCAAAGTGGCATGCATAGTTTCAACCAACTGTGAGAAAGGAATTTTTGTGAAATGATTCAAGTAGTGTCTATTACACTCATTTTTGGCCAAATTTTAAAAAGAAAAAAATGAGGAAAACACATCCACACATTTATATTCGGTTCGAAATGCACCCCTGATCAACCACTCAGCACTGTTAGCTCGATTTCGGTTTGAAATGCGCCACGTGGTCGACCACTCAGCACTACTAACTCAATTTCGGATCCCCCTCCGGCATGTCGGATGTGGGCTCCTCACTTATGCATCAGGTGGTGTCACATTTTTTCATATTTAAAGCAAATAAATATGGTCTGCTACTTCAATTGTGTCCAGTAGTTAATTTTGATGTGAATCACAATAGCTAAGGAAGAATTTATTGCTCTTCATTTATATTCTGAAGATATTTTCCTGTGATTTTAGCTGATGGTGTGCACATTTATGATTTGCCTTTTTTTTTTCCCCATACTTTTCCAATTTTTGTCTTAATGTATTCTAGTAAAACTTTGTGTCACCACATTGTGATCCATGTAGTCGATCCCCGCGGTTGTGATCCAGGGCCCAACAAAAACCGAGTCTTATACGAAATCACGATGATTGTACATTGGTGAACAGATAATTGAAACGCACTAAATCAGTAAATCTTTACAAATACCGAAAGTTCTGCTCTCATAGTCATGCATTCGTCCCGTTTTTTGAACCCTAATAGGGTTGGATAAGGTTACCCATGATGCTCGATCAACTTCATTTTTTTTTGTAATTTGTATCCAACCTTGCCCACTTTTCGCAAACAGAACCCTAATTGCTCTCCGATCCTATAAAGGAGTGTAAACAAATTTGTATTACCTTTTCCACTGACCAATCAGATGGCTCAGGTTGGAAATTGCCTGGTTTTAATTTGTGCGTAAGGGGCTTTTCCAATCCAATAATAGAAAAAGGAATAACGTTGGGCCCATCTAGAATTCCTCGTGGCCCGATAAGAATCGGACTTTAACAGGGCTCGAGCAACACGTCATGGACTGGCCCAACAATCCTACCCATAACCCATGATATGTGCTGGCCCAACAATCCTACCCCACCATGCTATGGGCTAACTCATCACAAATTTTTTTTTCCCGAGACTATAGGATGCTATGGGTCAGTAGTTAGTTACAACGGGAATTGAACACCTTTTCGATGAAGACTCGAACTCAAGACCTCTCTCAGGGAGTGTAGCTAACCAACCATACTAGCTGCGGTGTTGTTCAGCTCATCACAATTAATCGCAAGTGTTTTGTTAAAACTTCTTGACATGCAACAGGTCTCGATCTGTCAATGGAATGGAGGCTAGTATTTTGATTTAGGCCAAAATGTGGGGATTACAGTTCAAATCCAAGCAGTTTAGTAATGGTAGTTATTGGAAATTTGACTTTAAAAACCAACAAATAATAATCAACAAGGCCCAACAAAGGTCTAAGGCCAAGAGCAAAAGTGTGAATGAACAGCTCGTGGCTTGGAAGTTGGAGCAAAGAGTGACCCTAATTTCCTTCTTGAGCTCTCACCCTAATGTTCTGTGGAAACCTCCACGAACACTCGTCGTTTTTTTGATGATTTTTCCGCTTCTCACAGTTGCTCTTTCCACACCTGTAGATATCTGGTGCCAAATCGTCGCCCGTTTCCTGATTTCTTCAATAATAGAGTTGGCTATCTCTGTGGTATCGATTGTACAAGTTCGTGAAGAGAGGGCTGGACGAGTGGATTGAGGGAGAGCGGCTCGATCGACAAAAAAGAAGAGTAGCCCCCTAGAACCTGGCAAGAGCCCCATCTATATCGTTGGTAGGAGAACGAAACCTGCCCGCGGACTAGGCCGAATATCTTTCTTAGCTGAACCGCGTTACTCGTGATGGAATAGAGGTAATTCCCCGACAACGTACTATAGACAGTCAAAAAACCAAAAAGCAAGATTAGGATGCATCATAGAGTAACTCATATATATGTGTGTAACTAAGCGACTCAGTATTTGAGATTCTTATTAAAGCAAGGTCGAAAGAAAATCACGTAGCGTTAGTTTTCTTGACTAGAATCCACACCTCTGGATCGCGCGTGTGCACCTAGAGGTGTTGATTGCCCTACATTTAAATATGTAGATCAAACTAAATTAAGAATGAGTTTAGCCATTTATATACACAAGTCACAAGCAAAAATGTACAAACTTAAAGACTAATTCACGACCATATCAAAAGCAGAGCTGATGATGGAGTCATGTAACACAGACACAGAAAGTGAAAATGAGACAAAAACGAGGGACTAAAAAAGCTACTAATTGCCTACCCACCACTCCTTTTGCCCCACACCATCCCATCATCTTCATATCAAATTGCTTCTAATCAAACCTAAAGTGAAACAATAGCGCAGCCCCACCATCAACTCCTTTATGGCTGGTCGATACAAGGCTTTACTCCGATTTCAATGGATTCCCGCTCATGGAAAATGAGATTGGTCCCCTAGAAATATTAGTTGAGGTTCACGTAAACAAGTTAGTCTAGGCACTTGATTTATTGAAAAATATGTTATAATTCCACATAGAGGGAATTTTTTAAGTGAAACTGTGTTTTTTTTTCCTTTCTACATATACATAAATGGGAAAGTTTTGGAAATACGCTAGAATTGAAAAGCCTAATCACTTGGTTCAAGATTGAGTTGTGGCTTTGTGACTACACATTTGTTTGTTTTCTTATGAGAAAATGCACGAGATCCTAAGGATACCCTAATTGAACCCAAGCTTCAATGCATTTCGTGAGAGAGAGAGAGAGAGAGAGAGAGAGAGAGAGAGAGAGAGAGAGAGAGAGAGAGAGAGAGAGAGAGAGAGTATTATAAACTCAAGAAATTGACTTCTTACTCTTCCAAAAAAAATGACTTGGTCTCGACCAAGCATTGATAATTATCCATCACCTTAATCCCTTAAATCAGTGCATAATTAGTTTAAGTTTTTTTCAATAAGAACCACACACATGAGATACGGTTCACTTCTTTTTACCATATGCCCCGTGTGATTTTTTTCACTCGATCGGTTAGATTGGTTTTTACCTTCAATTATTATAATTTGGAATGTTCATGTAAAAGTCAACAGTTGAAAAATTTTCATAACCCAAAAAACAATCATTATTCTTCTTCTTTTGCCAAACTTTAACTTAAAGTGGTAATGCTAATGAAATGGAGATAATCATATTATGTCCCAAAAAGTAAAAAAGACTTCACAATGATTAATCTCTTTTTAGTCACCTTTGAAACATACTATCATCTTCTTTTATTAATCTATAGTCCTTTTAATCCAGCCACGATAATTACATATCTTCACTGCCTTCCATGAAGATTAATTTCTTAAAAGGTTCATGCATCGGGTAGCGTAAATTAATTAATAATGGAGAGTGATTTTGCCAATCTCCAAATTAGTCAACGGCACTCCACAAGAGAATGCCAAAAATCAGTATGAGTTGATTTTGCCACTCTCCAAATTGTTAACTTTTGGGGAGTGGAAAAATCAATATGAGTTGATTTTGAGAGAGTGTCGTTTAACAATTTGGGAAATGGAAAAATCACCTCCCTTAATAATTAATTTTATTTTTTTGCAATGCCTGTACATGTTCTACTGGTAGTTGATGGGACCTAATTATAAAGAGTGTCGGGGTTATCATTTAAATGAAATATTATTTAGGGGACTTTATTTGACTTCTGTACTAATTTTTGAAGGTCAATTTGTTCAACCCTAATACTAGCATTGAGTTATTATTATTAGAAATAAAAAGATCGATGGCTATGATTTTGAAGTTTGTTGTCATTTCATGATTCGAATTAACGATACAAGTTCTTTTAAAATGGTTATCCTTTAGTAATTTACTACGAAAGAAACTTAAAATTGCGTAAGTCAATTTGTATAAAAGTTTGATAGAGAAAATTCATGTCTGCAGCATAGCGCATATTCATTTGTTGTTGTTGTTGTTGTTGTGCTCAGCGTAGTAATCTCTCCTAAGGATGATCAATCAAGGAGCGAGCATAATAAAGCTTTTTCTCATGCGATGTGTGTGGGCTCCACACCTAACGTAAGCTGGTTTGTGTATTTATTTAAGCATGTATTTGTGGTTCTAGCACCACTGTTCGCAAATAGTATCTGATTCGTATGACAACTATTGCAAACAGGTTTGATCTTGTAAGTCTGCGACGACGTGAAAAAATCATGAATACTTTAAATTAAACTGCACTTTACCGTCTCATCTATCATCCAAAGTGGTAAATTTCTCATTTTACTTCTTGGTGTGCGTGGATAACCATCGAGAAAATGAATTTCCAAAAGATGAAGTGCTTTTGATAACTTCACTAATATGTGATAAATTTCTCATTTCACCAGTTGGTGTCCGTGGATAACTATTGAGAAACCGAATTTCTAAAAGATGTTACACTTGATAAGGGATCCTATGTGATTAAAAGGAGATAGTACTTTTAAATCAATGTCAATGAAAAAGATGCTTCTTTCTATGCAAAAACAAGGTGCCAAAAAAGGGTTAATTAGCAAATGACCATGGCCACAAGTCATTTTTAATTTAAGTCCCTGCAACTGCAGGAAGAGGGGGTTGCTGCGAGCAAAACAAGTTGTAGGAAGCAGGGGCGGTTATGAGCGTGCAACAACATCCAATCTCACCGCGGTTTGAATTTTAAAAGAATTCTTTTATTGTCTAGACGGATGATAAAATGAACCACTGTTGCAAGCTGACGCTGCTGTATTTACTCACAGCAGTCGCCGCTTCCGCAACTGCTAGGTTAATATGATCAGTTTCATTACCTGTTGAAACCCATTTACGGATTAACCGTAAACATTCGACTGGTGGGGGTTGGTAGGCTGTCAGTGACTGGGATTTTCATGAGGGGTTGGTGAAAGGCATCATCAACCTATTATTAGCCATGGCATCAAAGATATTTACTTTGGCTTCCTTGGCAAAATATATGGCACATTGATTCTTACACTTACATATATGACGTAAGCCTGTGAGAGCATCCCAAACAAACTTTACAAAAGTTATTTTCAAAACTGCAGTTTGCTACGGTATCCCTCTGTACTCGATCTTTTGTTCCTCGTTTTATTTCAATTGGATAAAAAATTAATTATAATTTTTAATTAGTAGGAGTAATACTTTTTATATGTAATATGAATTTTATTTGATAGATCTCAATGAGCTCTTTTAAATGATAAATTCAAAATTATCTAAAAGATTATAAATTATAAGTTATAATCAATTGAAAATGGACTAAAGAATTAGGACGGAGAGAGTATAATTTGAAGGGTAATTTAGTAGAGTGCACTCCAGTAGATACTACAAATTTTATTAACATTTTGAGAAGAAAAGTTATTTTTTCGGAAATTTCAACGGCTAGCTGCAGAAGAAAACTAAAGGTGACAAAGATTAAAAAAAAAAAAAAAAGTTAATTGAAAAGGCAAAAAAAATGTAAATTTTATTATTTGAAGGGTGACTTAACTCCACCTGTAATTGGTAAAAATTGCGTGGGTCACATCACAAACTAACTCATTATTACCGAAAAATGAATTGATTCTCGTTTTGGGTTTAAGTGAAGAGAGATAGACAAAATTTATTGAAGACCGTGCGCAGGGATTTTGAGACTCCCAAACGAACAAGCCCGTAATGTTCACGTCTTTAAAGGAGGGTACAAAATTATTATCCAAAATACATGACCGAACCTTCAAATCTCTAAGGTTTTTTGATCTGTCTTGCCTAAGTTGGAGATGCTTCAAGAGGGAAGACTGGGTGAGGAGGGTATGGGAGTTGTGATCATATGAGGATTGAAGCTATCCTACAAGTACAAGCTAGTAGAGAGATTTTCAAGAAAAAGTAGAACCATGTCTTTATTAGCGATATATAAACAATGTACGTAAAAGAAAGAGAGAGAGTGTCCCCCTCAAGCTTTAATCACCAAACACTCCTTATTTATATTCCTCTTCAGTAACTCATCCTCACCTCTCCCACAGTTTAGTGTTCTCTATTCTCAAAGTCCCACTTAATATTGCCTATCACATGTTTGTGTACTTGTCCCCCTGAAAGAAAACTAGTGACAAGTTCTAGCTAGCAACAATGGTGGTCAAGAAGCCAAGAATTGTGATCATTGGGGCAGGAATGGCTGGCCTCACGGCTGCCAACACGCTCCGCACATCCCCCGGCTCGACGGAATTGTTCGAAGTTTGTGTAGTAGAAGGTGGAAACAGGATTGGTGGGAGGATTAACACCTCAGAGTTCTGTGGTGACAGAATTGAGATGGGTGCAACTTGGATCCATGGCATTGGGGGTAGCCCAATTCACAAAATTGCTCAAGAAATCAATTCACTGGAGTCTGAGCAGCCCTGGGAGTGTATGGATGGGTTCTTGGATGATCCAGTGTCAATTGCTGAAAATGGGTATGAACTCAATCCCTCTATTGTTGAGCCTGTGACTAGTTTTTTCAATAAACTAATGGATTTTGCTAAGGGGGTTGAAGAAGGCTTAAGCAAAGAAGACATTGACTTTTTTGATAATATCACAAGAGAAAGTCCTCTTGGAAAGCTCAGTGTTGGGTCTTTTCTTAGAAAAGGGCTAGATGCTTATTGGGGTTCAAAGAAAGGCCAAGAGGAGCTCAAAGGGTACGGGAATTGGACTCGAAAATCGCTTGAAGAGGCCATTTTTGCAATCCATGAGAATACCCAAAGGACTTATACATCAGCTGGCGACTTGCAAACACTTGATTACAATGCAGAAAGCGAGTACCGGATGTTTCCTGGTGAAGAAATCACCATTGCAAAGGGTTATATGAGCATAATTAATTTCATTGCTTCTGTTTTGCCCTCCGGTTCAATCCAATTAGGCCGAAAAGTTGCAAAAATCGAATGGCAGCCCGAGAGTCATCATGAGTTGGAGAGTGAAAATGGGCATGATTCTAGGCCTGTGAAGCTGCATTTTTCGGATGGATCCATTATGTGGGCAGATCATGTCATTGTTACAGTCTCATTGGGGGTGCTCAAATCCGGAATACAAGAAAATTCAGGTATGTTTGATCCTCAACTTCCTAATTTCAAGAAAGAGGCAATTTCAAGACTTGGGTATGGTGTTGTCAACAAGTTGTTTTTACAATTGAGTCCAAACCATGATAGGATTCCATATTTGCAAATGGCTTTTCATCGACCGGAATCCGAATTTAGGAACCAGAAAATCCCTTGGTGGATAAGAAAGACAGCTTATATGTGTCCAATCTATGGGAATTCAAGTGTCCTAATATCTTGGTTTGCTGGGAAAGAAGCTCTTGAGCTTGAGTCTCTCGATGATGAAGAGGTTATAAGTGGGGTCTCAACAACAATATCTAGCCTTTTATCATATTCACAGAACAATGGGAAGAACTCCAATTCCCATGGGAATTTGGATTCTGTGGAGAGCTCTAGTGGAAGAGAATTAAAATTCACCAAGTGTTTGAAGAGCAAATGGGCAAATGATCCACTGTTCTTGGGATCCTATAGCTATGTTGCAGTGGGATCCAGTGGTGAAGATTTAGACACAATGGCTATGCCATTGCCCAAACATACCAATTTTGGGTCAAATTCTCCACTCCAAATCCTGTTTGCAGGGGAGGCAACACATAGAACCCATTATTCCACCACCCATGGAGCCTATTTTAGTGGTATTAGAGAAGCTAATAGGCTTCTTCAGCATTATAACTGCAATGGGGTATGAGAGTTTCTTGTTTCTTCTTTAACTCCTTTTTCTCATATTCATGAAATTGCCAATCTTGGTTATTCTCTCTTTGTGATGTGGTTGGAGTGAGAGAAAAGAGGAATCAAAAAGGAGGGAGTAAGGGAAAGAAAGAGAGATGGTGACATTAGTTAAAGAAGCTTCTTTTGAATTTGCTATGGTATATGAGTTTTGAGCTGCTTCTTTTTTTAATTTAATTTGATGATGTCGAGATCTTTGAAAGCAAGCTAGCTGACTTTATGATGTTGGCATTGAATATTTGTATGATAAAGTAGAGATAAAAGAAAGCATTTGATCTCATCTTCTTTGGTTTTCTATATCTCAAGAACTTCTTTTGGTTTGACCACTGGACAGGATCCGTTTAACCCGGCTCTTTCCAGCTTGCAAGTTCTCTTCATTTATTCCTTTTCTGGTATTGTTAGACTGGTTTTTCCCCAGATCCAAACACACCCTCCTCACCCCAAAGGAGTGCCTTCAATGGAATCTTGATTGTCCAATATCCAGATTTTGAATTGCTCCGTGCATTTCGCGCACGTGATTTCCCAGCGTTGATGGTCCATGACGTTAATATTGAAGGATTGACCGAGCTGGTCGTTCATGAAAAACGATATTGGTCAAGGAGTGTAGCTGCGTTATTGAATAATTCTGTGAATCATATTTGATCGAACATTGCACCTACCTAATCTTTTACTGTAATAGTTGTCTGATGATCTGTTAATAGTTGTTTGATGATCTGCTCCAACAAGCCTCACAAAATAAACGGAACAGATTATCTAATGTACGCATTGAAAGAATTGCACAATGCAATTAAGATGTGGGTTGCAAACTAACGTACTGATCCTTGCACCCTTCAGGCCACTGGCACTTTGGACCAAATCCATTAGCTGGCCAAACTAGTAGTACTATAAAATAGTGTCCCCCGTACTTTTTTATTTGTTCGACGCTGGATGTTTGAGTCGATTTACATGTATTTCAAATAATCTTCTTTCCGGTTTGGTCAAATGCTCATCTAAGCTTAAGGTCAAAGAATTTATAAGAAATTATTTTCTTACGACTTAAGCTTAAATAAAAAACCGATCAATAATACAAGAGCAAGTCAACCAACCAACCGAACCAATCCTACCCATACGGCTGCTACTGGAAGATATAGTGTCCCCATACATTGGGGTCCCACCTAGTACATCTCTGCATAAAATTCAGCCCTACACAAGTGGCCAATTTGTTTCAATCAGGCTTGTTTCCAAATTGTCCTTTGACAGGGGGTGGGGGTCAGAGGCAGAGGTGCTGATGGCCATCTGATTGGTTTGATATTTAATGTAGAAGGAAGGTCTCTGGGGTAGGGACCCATTGGCCTGAGAGGTCCCATTCCATGCATAATGCAAACATATGCTGGAGATTTCTCCAGATCACGACTGTCGATCAGAGCCATAACCAAACAAATGTCAGCATTTAATGTCATACGTGCAGGAGCAGCTTCCCCTTTGAGTTAACCGAGGGCTAGCCCTAGTTCTTATTTTTACTAGTATATATTATACGTACAGGAGCAGTCTAATTTTTTTTACTTACATTTGTGGTTTTTTTAATTAGAATGTAATATGAATTTTGCGAGATACATAGAATACATTTTGTAAATTTTTTATGTAAACAAAAATTGGAAAAGTGAAAAAATGAGAAGTTAAAAAGCACTTATCTCTCTACTTCAATAAGTTTAGAATCACACACAAATGCACAAATACTTACATACACACTCATGATAAAGGCAAGACCCACACACACTGGAAGTGACTTACATATACACTCACAATAAGGGTGAGACACCTCTAGTGTGTGTAGGTCTCACACTTATTGTAAGTGTGTATAAGTGTTTGTGTGTGATTGTAGCATTGTTGATCCCTACTTTGGCATTTTGGTCTCCATCACCCAAATTGAAGAATGCATTTTGAGAAAACTCATTATAATGATGGAGGTCAAACAGGCAAAATGGAAAAATGAGAATGCAAAAAGTCGACATCCAAACAGGCTCTTAGGAGTTTTGCTTCCGTTTAATTTCTCATATTCGAAACTTATCCTTGTAAGTGGGTGGTGGGTGGTGGAGTATGGAGTTGTTCTCTCAGAATTAGTTAAGGTATGCATAAATTTATCCGGACACATGAGTTGTGCAAAAAAAAAAAAAATTAATAGGGTAGGTTCCCAGCCCATCATTTTGATATCCAAGTTTGCGATCACATGGTCCGAGTTTGCGGCCAAATTATCAAAATTTCTGACACGTGGTCGCAGTTTGTAGCCACGATATCAAAGCTTGTGGTCAGAGTTATTGGCCACAAATATTAAAGCTTGCGGCCACAAGAAAGTTTTTTAGACATCCCCATGTACAGTGTCAAATTAAGAAATTAAAAGTTTTTCTAAAATATTTTTTGCATTTTACTTTCTCTTCCATATACAAACTCTCTAATATATCTCTAATTTCATACACCAATCGACAAAACATTGTACTGCATTAAAAGTGCCGTGCAAAATTATTTGCCCCAGTCTATGTACTGCATTTCTTTGAACTGCAAAAGTCCTTGTGTGGGCAATTGAGAAGCTTACTCATGTCGACATATTTGCACTGGGTTGATGTTTTCGCTAAGGGTCTGTTTGGTGACACCGAATCGTCAAGTCAGGAGAGAGCTGTGCAGAGAGGGCTCTGTTTCTTTTTTTTCGACGGTCCGCAGTGTCCATACCAGCTCATGCGCATATTAGGACCTTGATTATATCCCTTTTCCAGTCTGGTCAAAGGCAGACCATCCGCACCAGGACTAAGAGATTTATAAGAGATTTCTCTCTTACGACCGGACCGGAACTCCAAGAGATTGTCAAACTTTGAACTCTAATAAATGTCTGTCTGAGCTTACAGCTCGTCCCAATTGCCAGATCTGCCCTTTGGTTTATAGCAAAGGCTCTATTATTGCGAAGGCTTTCCTCAAGAGAAATTTGGATATTGGCCCACTTGATGTCTCCTTTTTGCCTCATGTGGGTTTCAATCACCCTTTGATGATTGTGCATATCCCATGCAAGACCAATCTGTCACCCAGTCCTTAATTTGTTTGATTGATCAGCTATTTATCACAACCAAACACACCAGAATCTCCGTTCCCCGGCCCCACACCGCCCAATACCCACCCACCCACCACCACTGGCTGATTATCATCAAACATGTTTATTGCAAACCCTGACCCCCTCTTTGCCCACTAATCATCATCACAACCAATACATTTCTTCACAATAATAATGACAATGCTCATTAGGTTCATTTTCTAGGCCCATAGTTAAAGGTAATGTTGCACAAGTTTTGTTTCAAAAATCTCAGTGACACACGTGTTCATGTGCACAAACACACTTTAGTATAGATGTGTGTACTTATGTGTGTCTGACTGCCTGTAGACTGATTGTTTTCGTTTTCGATCAGAAATCGTACCTTAGGGCGATGTTGAAGAGTAGATTTGGATTCAGATTAATAACATTAGTAGTGAGAAGGAAATACTAGTGAAGTTCTTAATTAGTTTTGGTCATATGTATAGACTAGTATATATCATTTCGGGTTGAGAAGAAGAATTAATGTGACAATGTACCACATTTCCTCTAATACTCCGACGGATTGGGCTATCTCTCCCTCCATCCCCGGTTTCCCAATCCCCTCCATTTTTTGAGATTACTAGTGTGGTCACAATAAATTGCAACCAAACCGCTTCTTTGCGGCATACTTGTCCTAACTCACCCACAAGATAAACCGATATCGGGGATCTTGTTGTTCCTTAAGGTAGTCGTTCATGTTCGGCAATGGACAACTTAGGTTTTATTGCGGCCGAACAGATCTCAGCTATCCATCCATCTATTGCCGAGCATTAACGGCTCAGATGAGGTCCTCATCACGAGGACAACACCCCTTTTTCTTTTTGGTTATTTGCATCGCTTTATTCTTTGATTAAAGATACATCTATGGCCACATTCTAAGTTTTGATACAATCTACTCTTAGGCCTATCATGTTAGTTTCTTAAGCCTGATTGGTTTATTTTAAAAGGTTTATATGACCTTTAAAAAAGTGACAAAACTGTCTTTATCGAATCCTCTTTTTTTAATTAGTGTCTTAAATCTTAAGGATCAATGTTCTTGATTTGCAGATCTTGGTTTGGGCTCACCATGCATTAGGGTCACTTGCTTTCATTATTCTTCCTTCGTTTGGATAATTTATTTTATTTTGAACAATTTCATTGGAGGAAACCTTCTAGATTCACTGAAAAAAATAAACTGATTTTAAGTATGTTATCATTTGAGAATCAAAACATTGCTTTTTACAAAGTCCTGTGATCCCATGACACCCTTTAAAGGAACATTTGAATGGGAAATAATTTTATTAAAACTTAAAGGAAACAATAGGGCTAGCTTGTCTAAAGTCAAAATTTTAGGGTGGTCCTCCCCCATATCAACAGAAAATTCCTAACCGAAGCCCTGTTTGGGAGTAATTATTTAGTCTTCTAGAAACATTATATGTTTACTAGATACTATATACCTGTTGTGTGGGCTTACCTCGTTTCATTTTTTTTTTGAAAAATTTCAAAATGGCACATGAACTTTCACTCCAATGTCACCGAAACACCTGACCTTCATTTTATTTCAATTAAACACTTGGACTTTCAAAATCCTCAAATTGATGCATCTGCCATTAGCCTCCATCCATTTTCTTTATAAATCGGCTGATGTGGCTCATTTCTGATGTTAAAGGGCCCCACTAGAGATGTTAGAGAGTGAACTCAATGCATAAAATCACAATCCAAAAGTGAAGTAGGGTTGGCATAGGTTGTGATTGTGTGCATTGAGTTCACTTTCTAACATCTCTAGTGGGGCCCTTTAACGCCAAAAATGAGCCACATCATCCGATTTGTGAAGGAAATAGATGGAGGCTAATGGCAAGTGCCTTAATTTGGGGACTTTGAAAGTCCAGGTGTTTAATTAAAATAAAGTGGAGTTCAGCTGTTTCGGTGACATTGGAGTGAAAGTTCAGGTGTCATTTTAAAATTTTTCTTTTTTTTTAAAAAAAACAAGACAAGAGATAGACGTGCATACCCTTCGTAATTGAACTGACACAAGACCGCGTTGGATTATGAGAAATAGATACTACTAATTTGTAGTTGTTCGTATTCCAACCTCCAACCCCACCTTAGAGCAAGTATACCAGAGAAGGTAAAATGCATTTTTCTCTATTTTGGAGAAGAGAATCACAAAAACATGTCTACACCAGGTTAGGTAAAAGAGGAGCTAAAACAAATTTGTGAACAGTGCTTCGTCATTTTTACCTCAGCACTGTTCACACTCTTCTCTTTTTTTTTTTATTGTTTCTTTCTCTCTCCTCTCCCTCCTTTCTCCTCTCTGTTTTTGATAGACGAACCCATCAGATGGTTGAAACCCAGCTGCTCGACGACTCAACTCGTCGAATCCGGCCACTACCGTCGCTCATCAGCTCGTCGGAGAAGTCGTCGGAGAAGCCTTTGACAGAGAAGATGTAGTAAGAATCAATTTTTCCGACACAAAGCAGCGGTTTTGGACCTCACGCCACTGTTTCGATCTAGGTTTCTGGCGAAAAACGAAGAAGACGTTTGAGGTTGTATTTGGGTTTCCGGCGATTTCAATCTGGATTTCAAAAACAGAGAAGATGTATACACGTATATGTATGAATATGTAAACTCATTATTTGAGTAATATTTGAAATATTGGAAAAAGAAAAAAATTATTACTTTAATAGATGATAGGTAAAATAGATGGTATTAGTGTAATTGTGAAAAAAAAAGTTAATAGCTAAAATAGATTTGTGCACTGTTCACGAGATAGTTTACATACTCACCGGTAAACTTGCTCTTAATGGTTATAAGCAATGTTGTTCGTCTTAGAATTTACGAAAATGCTATAAACACACTCACTTGTATTCCCGGCCGTCTCTCTCCCACAAGTATCTATTCCTCAAAATCCAACTATATTGTTGTGAAAATTGAAATTGGTGGAATCTTGAGAGGACTAGACTAGTCATTGGGAACTAGCGAGCTAGGGTCTGTGGACTGGAGGGTAGCCCTTTTAGCCTTCACCACTCTATAACAAGGGAACAATACCTCCAACGGGAGGGAGGCCTTGTGTGGTGGTTCAATAAACACCACATTTCTCTAGGAGATCTGTACTTGATAAAACTTCCAAAAAAAAGGCACCATTTCTTGTTTTTGTCAGATCAATGGATGGTCCAGCTATGCTCGAGCATGTCCTAGACCTATACCAGTACAAAACAAATTTTGATTTTGATTTGATGCCATACTCACTGGCTACTTGGGTTTCAGGTCACCTACAAAGACTATACTCCACTATCATGAACTGATTGAAGTTGTTGGATAAGAATCTGAAATTAGGGTTTTTTTTTTTTTTTTTTGTAGATTGTACTTGTCATTACATCGCCGTTGGTTTGTTGTTCCAAAAACGAATTTGTTAGTGCCAAAATATAGAGAGTGAAAAATATCTGGGAATCAATACCGATGAGTTTGTCGAGTGGAAGTAAGGTCGCTTGCAAGGGAACTTATTCTCGGGGCTGCATCGGCTTCCATAAAAACGTTCCAAAAGCTAACTTAGTAGGGTTCGTGTAAACTATCTGAGGACACCCTGTATAACAAAATAAATGAGGGAATTGGCCAGACAATAATTCATTTAAGATTCCCAGAAAAGGGGGAAAAAGAAGTAAAATAATTTAAAAACATAGAAAACAGGAAAGGTACGTAATCACTGGGCTAGGCCCATAGAGAACATAGGCCTTAAAGTATCGAAAACAATGGGCTTTCTTCGGGCTACAAAATAAACGGCAGAGTCCAAGTTCGAAAACGAGCCCATTAATGTAGATAACACATTTTAGCGGAACCTTCTCTCTCGCGAAAAATTATTGGGTACTTCTGGGACTCCGCCACATTGCACCTAGGGCTGTAAATAAATCGAGCTGCTCACAAGCTCGGCTCAACTCATTTAGTAAATGAGACAAAAGCTCGGCTCATTAAGGGAGACTCGATTTGATTAAAGAGACTCGTTTAGTAAATGATTAAGCTCGGCTCGAAAAACTTAAGCTCGACGAAGTTTGACTGGGCTCGTTTACAGACCCTTTGATATTTGGCACACGAGTTGTGTGGCATGTCGTTACTTGTTACTGTCACAAATTGCTTGACCTTTTTGGGGTATCCGTGCATTTTGCCCGAAAAATAATGTACTAGTAGGAATTTTTTTCAATTGTTTTTACATCAATTTAAAGATTTCATTGAGAATAAAAAAATTGGTGTAAAAATTTTTCAAAAAGAAATCTCATGAATATTATACAACTCTCTCCGTCCCTTTTTAAGTGTCATGCTTTGTAATTCCAACTTATTAAAAATACATCATCATTATACCTTTCACATCAACTTTTTCCTCTACTTTTCCTACTTACCCATCATCATTACACTTTTTACTCACTCACTTTTTAAAATGGAATATACTTTTAGGGACAAAATAGACAATTCATCAACTTTTACCCACTAACTTTACAAAATAAACACTTATTAAGGGACAATCCAAAATGAAATACCGGACTATAAATAAGGGACGGAGGGAGTATATCTTTTGAGTGCAAAATGCACAATTATCCAAAAAGGACAAGTAATTTGGGACGGAGGAAGTATTTGAATCGCAAAGGAAAAATATGAAGTGTGTTTGGAGTATGAATTTGTTTTGGCTTATGAGGAGCATTTTTTGTTCATGAATTACTTTGGTTTCGGATCAGAAATAAACAAACAACCAGTTATCGATGTAAAAAACCAGTAGAGGGAGGAAGCCAAACATTGCGGCCACACCTCCCAATATTGCGGCCACGTACTCAAATATTGCAGCTAAGCTCTATAATAGGGCTGCAAACGAACCGAGCCGCTCGCGAGCAGCTCGTGACTCGGCTCGCTAACGGCTCGTTCGAGCTCGGTTCATCAAGCAAATGAACGAGCTCGAGCCAACATTTTCAGCTCGTTTTGCAAACGAGCCGAGCTCGAGCCACTTGATGCTCGGCTCGTTGAGCTCGCGAGCTGCCATATACAGTACATATATATACCAAACGAGCCATTCGAGCCGAACTCGTGCTTACATATACATACATATATATATATATATATATACACACATACATATACCAATACCCATACATGTACCGAACGAGCCATTCGAGCCGAGCCGAGCTCGAGCTTTTGAATATATATTCGAGCCGAGTTCGAGCCCTCATATTTCACCTCGATTCGAGCTCGGGCTCAAGCTCGAGCTGAGGAAAACTAAAGCGAGCCGAGCTTGAGCAAGGCAAAACTCGGCTCGACTCGGCTTGTTTGCAGCCCTACTCTATAACCTTGTGACCGCAAACTCGACGAAAATCAGCGATCAACCGGCGATTCTTCGTCGCTCTCTCTCTCTCTCTCTCTCTCTCACCGACTCATCCATTCCCTCTGTGGATTCTTCCTTATCTTCCTCCACATTCTCACCATCGCCGGTGCTGTCTATGGCATTGCCAACAAGTGGTACAGAACCCACATGGTTGCCAATTGCCATGCACGGTCTTAACGTCAATATTCCAAGGGTCTGTTTCAGTCCCCATCTTCACCGGGACCAGGGATTTTCTCGGCAACTTGAAGTCCTACGTTAGGGAAGAAGATGAAGCAGTGGTACTGACCGTTGTTGAGAGTATATCAGCTTCATTGGTTGAGACCGAAGAGAATGGATTCGATTTTACTAACCAGGTGAAACTATAGGCATACAAGTGACAAGTACTAGCTGAATTGTGTGAAGAAGCTTAATTAGCTACTTCACATCAAAATTGACAAGGTGCTGGATTTCTGATGCCTGGTGGATCTTTCGCGGATGGCTTTCCCGGCCCATTGGAGGAGTCCGGGCATGACGTATTTCACGGTCTGAAGCATCACGTTGATTCCATGGAAGCCTGTCTTTCTTTTAAGCAGATTTTGTTTAGTTACATAGGCCTCTTCGTTACCGTAGGGAATGATGGTCGAATGTCCATTTGTTCAATCTGTTAACAGTTCATAATCATCGATCATACTAACTTAATGAGCTCTTCTGAAGTATTGCTGTCAATTAACTTGTCCTCAATCCAACTCAGTGAAATCTTTACCTAATGTGTGTATCAGGAATGTGCAAAACTTGGAACGGAGAGAATCCGAACAAAAAAACAGTATGTGATCATTGAACGGACACTGTTATTGCTTTTACAAGGAGAGCAATGAAACTACATCGATTCTCCTGGGAGTTGAATGAATTGACCTAAAACTTCTTCGGACTAAACCTTTGACTGTAGTTATCTTTAATCCCTTTCTACCTTCATGTACCTAATGGCAAATAAATGAAACCTTATTGCAGGCCTTTGTGTTCTCTAGTTGGCCAAATGGTATGCATTATGTCTCTACAAATTGAACCGAAAGCAAAAAAACTCTTTTCGAGCTTTTGTGTGGTTAACATGATTTCAGCTGCAGACCGCCTCTGCTGAAAATTTCTTCATGCTGCCTGGACACGGATCTCCTCCAAAAACATCAGGAACTACACTAACTGAACAAGATTGATTCCCGATACAATTCTGCACAAAACCCATGCGATAATGACATCAACGAAATAGTAGTCTGTAACTAAGATAACAAAGGATGAGAATAGGCGAAATGATTACGTGATGATCGAGCCTGCGACTCAAACAATGCTTTTAAATCCTAAGTCCTCTCTCAGCAAGCAGAAGTTCAGTAGAGACTAAGCTAAGTGGCATCTCTTGGATGCAGAGTGGACAGCTTAATTAGCTCTGAAGCAATCTGAAAGTCGATTTTCAGAAAGCAAAGCTAAAAGCATCCCTCCCCCAGGTGATAACCATCCCTTTTCAATGAAATAAGCTATTTCGACTTATTACAATTTTTGTCGTGCAAAAGTGAAAGGATCCAATTATACAATAGCTGAGTTTTTGGAGCATACCCTTTTGAGCGCATCATACGACCTGTGAGCATGACAACTTCCCTCCTGAAAGCTGCCACACGTTCCTTGTGGCAATCCATAGCTTGCAAACTTGATATCAGAGATTCTCTGCTCCTGTGGACACCACAAATGGGCTTTTGATTGTAGGTTATCATGTCTCCCGGAGGCTACCATACGCCAATTTTTGAGACTAGGCTGCCCTTCATAGATATCAGCACAAACCCTTTCAGTCCTCCTTCTAACCAAAGAAATCACAGTAGGGTCACCGCCCCATTCTTCAAACACAACCAACAGATTCCCGTTCGGTTTTAGCCATGATCGTGGAATGTGGTACCTGAAATTAACACCCTTTTTTCAGGCTTACCAGAATAAGCAGAAAACCTGGAAATTAGGAAACAAAAACATTGTGGTGGTTTTCAATGGAAAGAAAAGAAAAATTTGTTGGTTGCCTACGCTAAACTATCCTTACCATCTCTGAGAGGGTTCTCCACAATTAGTTTGGCATTTGTTCTCATTGAAAGTCCCGGCATAGCTACAGCCGTTGCAGTGACCCTTTGCTATATATCCAGGCCAATGGCGCCCGATGCTTTCACCATTTATCCATATTAGGCCTTTCCCCATCCCATTCATATCCAAAGCTAGTGGATCAGTTCCTTCTGGTGCATTGAATGTTGTCTGGAAATTCATAGAGATGAACTAAAAAGTGTTTCATAAACATATCTACACAACTTATAGAATAGCAATGGAAAGGTATTAGTTGTTGGGATATTGGGAAGATTTGATCACCTTGTACCATGTCATGGGCTGCTTTTGAGCCAATGATGGTCCTTCAACCCACTCTACAGAGGAACTTCCACTGATTGTATGAAGACTTAAAGCTTCACCTTCAAGACCAATCTGCATTGGAACATAAAGAAGCCGATTAATTGTATACCCTTCTATACTATAGCTATTAGCAGTATATACTGTTAGTCTGCTTTGTTTGGTTGCGGTTTCAGAATCAGTTTCCAGAACCATAAAAATCCTTTGGTTGCTGACTTAGAAACCCATTCATAAGGATCTTCTTGCATAAGGACCCATACTTAATGAAAACACAAATAGATGGTTTCAAAGTCTGAAAAAAAAATTGATAGGAAGAAGACAACATGAAAATGACGAGTTTTGTGTTCTCCGGATTGAGAGCATGCTGGAATAGTTTGGCGATTTTTTCTTTCAAGTTATGTTACTGCCTCGGAAAAAATGGATCACAAGCTATTGTGAGAACAAACCTTGTAAGACCACTTTTGATTTGTTAAGTCTCTAGTCCCCTCATTAAGACCCTTCAATGTGACAGGGCCAAGAACCCCAGCATTCCATGTCTCAAAATGCAGGCCAACGTTCTGAAATTGATCCACAAAATTATATAAAAAAAACCCTGCTCGAGCATCATTAAATCCTAAAAATGTAGCTTTAAATAGAAGGACAAAGAACTAACCGGAAGACCCACAGCAACGCTTAGTAAAGATATCTTGTTAATGCCTGCTCTCAGCTTCACATTGTCACTAAATGTCAGCTTGGGATTCTCTAATCCCCCATAAACAGTTCCTGTGATGGAAATAAGATAATTAAAATGTGCTACACGTTAAAGGTGGTGTTGGGAAAGAGAGAGAGAGGAAGTGAAAGTAAGTTGGAGACAAGTTTTATGGAAGCTACATATATTCCTCTATTTGGGTAGGCAAAGAAAAAAGAAAAGAACTTTAGAAAGAACATATTGTTCGTTTTAAACACAAGCGTAAAGAAGTGGCAAGGACCACAAGGTTACTGGAATGAAAGAGAAAAGAGAGGGAAGGGAGTGAAAGGAAAGGAGCGAAAGGAAAGAGGGGAGGAAAATAACTTTGTACTCAGTTTTCGATGGTCTATATTTTATCTTCTCTCACAAGTCCCAATGGAGGCAAATTCTTTACGAGTCCAAATACCTGACAGTTTCCCATTGATGAAAACCTGCAAAGCATGGCCTGCTGACATGACCGTAAGAACCGGATACTGTCCGTTACTTAGAAATCCTTCATCCGGTTGTATATTCACACTGCAATGCCCAAAAACAGAAACAAAAAATAAAATCTGTTTAAATTGTCCAGTATACCAACCTATATGGTCAAATTGTAATGGAAGTATTTTTGACACTTACTTGGTGAGGTACCACAGATAGTCCGAGGCATCTCTTGTCACGTTGATTTGCTCCCATAGTCCATCAGTTGTCAGTGTGTCTGAATCGTCCGCCGATACAGTTTCTTCACTGTATGATTGCCAATCAAACGCTCCGGTTCGTAGAGGTTCCATTATCATCTTTGAACTTTGGGAGTTAATCTGTAAACAACGTTGATCTAACATGAAATCCATTTCTTGAAAAAGAGATATGAGTGTTTGGTATTGTCTTTTTGTTAACTATGTTCTTCTTTTTCCCATTTGACTCTTTTCCAATTCAAAACCAATCAAAAAGACATACCCTATGTTTTTTCTTATCATTTTTATTTAGTGCAAAACCTGTTTCTGGAAGCCTGAAAACATTTTTTAGGTGATTTATGCAATGTGGGTTGTTTTCATATAGCTTTCACAATCAGTTTTGTCAAACAAGCAGGTTTTTGTGTTTTGTGGAAAGTGGGAAGAGCCTATTCCCTTACCCTTGCTGTGTTAAAAACTTCAGTTTTGCAGTCAGGAAGAATGCTGACGGACCAAGGCGGCAGATCATATTGCTTATTTTGAAATGTCACAGTTGCAGAAGATTCTGTGTCATAGTTTGCAAGAAATGCAGCACAAGCTGATTTGGATTTGAATACATGAACCTGGAAAATGAAAAACCAAACGAAAAGAAGAATAAAAAAAGAGCTCGTTTCAATCGGTTGTCAAAAAGAATCACATTAAGAACGCAGCAGTAGATATGCTTAACAGGAAAGTGTCAATATTCACTTGGGAGGCTAAAACAACGGAAAAACAGCCGAGGAAAAGTTAGAGTTGTGATCTAACCTCGAGATTATTGCCAGGCCAGGATACTGTAGGATATGTGGAAACTAAAGCAGGTTCACATAGCTTTATGGCTTTATGCAAATCTCTCAGATGTCCCCATTTTGGTTCCCTCAGTAATCCTTGCAGATAATGCATTACCGTCGTAAAAATGAAGTAAAGATCAAAATTCGCGGCAGAAGAGTCCAAAAATAGATACTAAAGGCAGAATCTCACGCGTTTTCTGGATAGAGATCTCTATTTCAAATAATAAGGTTTTGTGGTCGAAATCCAAAAATCCTTGGTCTCCAAGAGTCACGTCGTTTCAAAACTTGCACACCATATTTGAATATGAGACGAGAGAGTATGCATACCATATTCGTCAATGGGAGCGTCATAGTCGTAGCTAGTGGCAACGAAGCGACCAGCAGCTGTTCGGCCAAAATTTGTTCCTCCGTGATACTGGTGCAGAAAATTTGAAATGTGAAAGATAAAATGTATAAATCAAACCGTGTGAACACCATCATAATTGAGCTGACTCTTTTTTTTCTTTTCAAGAACGCAATTTGGAAATAGGCCTCACCATATAGTAATTGACAAAAGATCCGTTATTCTGTATAAACCTCGCGACAGAAAATGCCAAGTCCTCAACAGGTCTATTAGGAGCTGGACCTCCAAACCTTGTATACCTGAGTAATGAAACGGATCGAATTACGAGACGCAGACAAAAGTGAGAAACAATATATGATTTCAAAAACTAGTAAGGGTCCGCTTGTTTGACCGGGTATGAGGGTCCGAAATCCGAATGACTATTCATCCAGGGAACCGGATATGCAGCATTACGTTAAAGTTCTCATGAGTCAGATAAAATGTAGTACTTGGGCATTAAACGGTCAATAATATAGAAAGAAAGGGAAACAAGGTGTGACTTACCAACCAGTCCAGGCCTCGGTCCACATTTTAGGGTTATAGTCCTTGTGCGGTTTGAAGCCTTCACAGTAAAAACCGTTGCAAGTGTCTATCTGCAAGATGATCAATAATTCATTTAGAGAGAGAGAGAGAGAGAGAGAGAGAGACAGTCGGTTGTTTTCAGACATATGAAGCGACGGGAAAGTCTAGTAACACAACGCATTACACAGCCATTTATACAATCAACATGGGTTGTGAGTGTACAAGTGTTTGTGAGCAGGGACGGACCCAAGCAATTTCTCAAAAGTTAAGATTATATCCAATGAATTTATGGTAATGTTTGATTTACGTTATGAGGATATTTGTGTGATCTATTTCTTAGAGCGCGGATTTTCACACCTACTTTTTTATACAAACACATCCCTTCTCTAAATTTTGTAAGATAAAATTTCACATATAATCACCAATTTGTTATTATACCGATATAAATTATATTAATTAAGAAATTATGTCCGTATGTTGTTGTGTTGGTTGACTTTCCCACAAGGAAACAAGAAAGGTAGTTATCTTCTTCTTTTTTTTATATAACTTTCCAAATTCTAGACCCACAAATAATGACAGGAAAGCAAGAATGAACAGATAAATGGGGACCATAAATAACCTAAACTTGTACGTGAACAGATGGGGTGGAAAACCATTCCGCTAGAGTCTTGACTTTGGAGGCCACCCGAATGGAAAAATGAAAATAGGAAAAAAAAACACAACAACGGCAAAAATACTCACGATTGGATCAGGAGCATCTTCTTGTTTGCACATAATCCACGGGACACCGGTGCCGAGGCCTACGGCCATTTTGGCTGCCCATTTCGTGTATGCCCTACCGGGAGCATGAATTTCCCACTCCATCGGTCCATATTCGTTCTCTATCTGTCCTTTGAAAATAACAAAAATGTGTTAAGTAAATTTATCTGGGTAAACTTCATTTCTAGTAGCACAATTAGTAAAAATGAGATGAGGTAATCTTCAGACCTGAGACATGATAATTGGACCCCCTTGAGGTTCAAACAAATTTTCTAACTTCATCACGTCAACGATCTTCGCCGTGAATTTTTTCATTGCCGCCTTTAAGATAGTCCATTAAGATAGTCCATTTGGAAATTAAACGTGATTAATTAGTAAATGGATCGACAAAATGCGAAAAAAGAAAATAAATGCGAAAAAAGAAATTCAAATATGTCGTTTTACTTCACAAAACCCAAGATCCAAACATGTCATATAGAGAAAAAAACAGAGAGATACACATATAATGTGACATTTCAGGAGAGACTCGTGAGAGCAAACCTTAAAAGGCTCATTGTCTGTTCTAAAAGCAATTCCTGGAACATATTTCAGCCAAACAGGGAATCCCCTGCATCCAAACAGAGAGCAAAAACAGAGATTTTTAGTGCCTGTTTGATTGCTGTTTTAGAATGAGTTTTCTTTGACATTTTCTACTCCAGCAATGCAATAACCATATTTGAAAAACCGATCAATATGATTTTTGAAATGGCTTGATGCTTTTGACGGGGTCTAAATGGTGAGCAGACCCACATACGGGCGGACTGGACCGTCCAGTCCCTTCGAACTCCTCTTATGGAAAAGCACAGTAAACATGACATCAAATTCTCGAAACCATTCGACGCAAACAAGGGACCCCCGGAGGACAGAATAGAACTACTACTTAGTATGATATAAAATACGACACATATTGACTTGTAAGCAGTACCCGAAATTCCATTCAGCACAAACGTAGGGGCCAATTCTGAGATGAACATAGAGACCTGCTTGTTGCACCAGTTTTATGAATCTCACGAGATCATACCTCCCCTCAAAATAATACTGCAAAAAAACAAAAAAAACAAAAACAAAAAACAAATGATAAAAATCTCAGCTTTACAGTTCTAATTTGGACATAACAAAAAAAAAAAAAACAAAACAAACAAACGAATGAATTTGTTTCTCATTTACCTGTCCAGGAGAAGGTTCATGTCCATTCCAAAATACATAAGTCTGTATCACATCCAATCCCCCATCTTTTGCCTTTTGGATAAGATCAGGCCACATCTACACAAAACCACATTCCAAGAAAAATTCCACACCAAAATAGAATCCAATGCATTGCATATTACTAAACATAAATGACAAAAAATGTGGTTACCCATTAAGCTCAAGGGCCAAAAAAGTCATACAGGGGCGAGGTCAAATCTTTTGTAGTACCAAAAGAGTGTCTGTACCTCTGTTCCGGTATCAATTTCAACCAGAGAGAGACTATTGTGTAATCGTACGGTCGACATTGCACAAGAACAGCAGTACGGTACACGTGACCTAATACTGGGCATACATGGATAAGATAGCCACATATACACATGGGTGTGTGAAATGCAAGGGGAAATTTGTACCTCGGGGGTGCTTCTTGGGTAATGAATGGAGCCGGAAATGAGAATTTTCCTTTGGCCGTCAATGATGAAGGCCTTGTCGTCGTAAGTAACAGAGGCTGTGACCGAAGAAGAAGAAAAAACACACACAAACAAGGCTATGGTACTCAGTAAACTGTTGATTCTCAACATGTTGCTGCACATTGCACCCGTGACCCCTCTCTCTCTCTCTCTCCTCTCCTCTTTCTCTTGTCTTTGTTCTTCTCTTTATTCTCTGCTTTTCTCTATCAAAAAATGAGGAGCAGCAGAGAGAAAGAGTTGCGTTTTATGAAATACTACAATATAATGTGTATGTTTAGAGAGAGAGAGAGAGAGAGAGAGAGAGAGAGAAGGGAGTTGCAGAGTAAAGTGGGTTTATGAATGCAGGGGAGGGGAAAAGGGAAGCTCAACTGCTTTTAAAGATTTAGGGAAGCGGCCCCCACGTAGCCTATTAAAACGGGTACGGTTCGTCCAATTTAGAATTTTTTTTTTTTTTTGTCAAGCGGAAAATCATTTAGAATCTTTTATGCCTTGGCTGTAAAGTGGGTAGGGATGGCAATTTCGGCCGCCCCGCCCCGCCCCTCCCCGTTCCCCGTCCCAAATGGGTAGGGGATTCGGGGATTATTTGGGGATCGGGTAGGGTATGGGGATAATTTTTAAAAAAAAGTGGGGAACGGGTAGGGGGTGGATATGAGTTGGTACCCGCCCGATCCCCGCCCCGCCCCGATCCCCGCCCCGCCCCGCCCCGCCCCTCCCCGTAGCCTCCTATATATAACAATTATATTATATTTATATATACATAACTTATTAACTTTGGGTTTCTCGATCCCCACCCCTGACCCCACTGGTCCTACTGTCCTAGTATATATATACAGATATGTGACTCTTTTCATTTTGATTTGGTTTGTAATGGCACTATGGCAGCAACTGTGGCTGTTTTCCTTGGTTATCTGCTGACTGTTTTTATTTCGATTTGGTTTGTAATGGCACTATGGTTGCAATTGTAGTTGTTTTTCTCGGCATTTGGTTTGTAAATTGTAATGGCAGCCTAGATTTTTTTTCTTTTCTGGAATTTAGTTTCAAGGTTTGTATTTTCTAACGGCTGGTGACTATTTTCTTAAAAAGTTTTGGAATCTTTGGATCCCCGAATCCCCGTGGGGATCCCCGTTCCCCGTTTGGGGCGGGGATGGAGGGTAGAAATAAATCCCCGGTGGGGATCGGGGCGGGGATGGGGATGAGTTTGGGTTCGGGGATTGGAGACGGGGATAGTGGTATCCACCCCCGACCCTCCCCGTTGCCATCCCTAAAAGTGGGATGAAGTTCATTTGTCACGAGAAGTTTTTCGATGCCGGACGGGCACCACGTAACAGTGCATTCCAATTGTTCATTTTGATTTTGGACGGTTCGCATTTGGAAAGAAAAAAAACGGAGAAAGAAGAAAGTGAGTGGTCGGACAGCTCGAATGCTCTGCTTGGGTACTATGTGGTACCCACCCGACACCCAAAAATTTCACTTCTCCATTTGTCACACCTATTTAAGAAAACTCAGCAAAAATTTGAAAAGATCAAGGTTGCATGTGAATGAGGCATTATGTAAATTTATAATGTCAATCTTCAATTTACAAGAAAGATAGTGATTTTTGTGAACAGGGGGTGGTGCTGTGTGGGCACATCTGAGTCGTCTGTTGGCATTCTAACGGTCCAAATCTCATTTTCATTGTGTAGGATCTGAGCCGTTCATTTACGCGATAAAATTTGGACTATTGAATTGCTGAATGGATGGCTCGAATGATACACAGAACAGTGCTATGCACCATCTCCCGTTGGGATTTTTGCAATTCCCTTTCTATCGTTCGCATTTTTTTTTTTTCAAAGAAAGTGAACACCTTATATTATGTGAATTTACAATTGTTATTCTTCCTTCGAAAAGTCCTACTATTCATAAAGAAGATTTTTAGGGAATCACGCAAAAAAAAATGAGTTTGGCCTCATTCTTGGTCCTACAAAAATCTAGAAAAATATTCATAAATTTTTTAATATTATTTTATGGGGTTCTATAAAAAATCAGCTCCAATGGACATTGGTAAGTATTATTTTTAAATTCATAGGGTCGAATTGAGTAGTTTCGCCCTACGAATCCAAAAGTAATATTTACAGATGTCTGTTGGAGCTAATTTTTTACAAGGCCCTATAAAATAATATTTCAAAAATTTATGAATATCTTTTTAGATTTTTGTAGGACCCGAAATAGACCCAAACACGTTTTTTCTTACATGATTTCCTGCAAATCTTCCATACGATTAGAATTTCCGGTTCCACTGTCTCATGCTTACCGTAACTCCTAATCATTTATCATTATCTTTTTCCTTGTTTCCTTATACCATCACATCACGTGGTCACTCTAAATTGCAACCTCGTAACAAATATTATCTTTGTGGTCACATAGGCTTAATTCTCGTCAATCTCATAAATTGATAGCACAACCAAATGTGATAGCACAACTTCACCAAATTAAAGGGCAAGGATTTGATTGTCAAAAATTTAATGTCAATGTGCCAGTATGATTTTGGTGGAGGGGCTCTGCTGTCCGAGCGGGGCTCACTCCGGTCTCGCTCCGATGATCGAAAACATTCATTTTGTAGAGCTCATCGAGTAGAGTAACTTCGCAAAAAATTAGCTTAATCGGATATCATTAATTACCTGATTGGAACAAATATAACTTGTTGATCAATAATGGGTTCTAATGGATTTGATTCAGTGTTGCGGATGCATTCTTTTTTAGATAAAAATGTTTCGATTACGCACTTAATGATATCCAATCGAGCTGATTTTTTGCAGAATTGTTCTACTCGACGAGCTCTATGAAGTGAATATTTCCGATCATCAGAACGAGATCGGAGTGAGCCCCGCTCGATCGGGACATCAGGTGCTGTCCCTCAATGAGCCCCCTTCCCCCGTTTTTTGGTGGGAAGTGATAAGTCTAATTAACCCTTCAATTTCCTTGCTAACCTTTGTTTGAATAAAAAAGAGTAGTTACTAAGGTTATGTTTGGAAGCTTAGCTTGGATGACTTTGTTTGGCACAAGGAAAAAGATGTCCTCCAAACAAGTAACAGGGGCATTTAAGTAACTTAAACGTGCCTTGTAATAAATTATGATATGATGTTTTCTTTCCCACATAGGTAAATTGAAGAGTGTTCATGCTTCTTTGATGCCTATTGTGCACGTTATTCTCAACGGATGACAAATCTTTAAAATCGTCAAAAGATCAAGAAATTATAAATATACTGCTATTAATGTTAGTTTATTTATAGTATTTGACTACTTTTCTTCAGAAGCTGCGACTGTAAAATTAAGGAGGTGAAAAACGTGAAACAATCCCCGGTACATTATTGTTTCTATCTTTTGAATGCTGATCTCACCGACGTCGTCGTTGATTTTCTTGTTTTATCGACGTTATTCTTGTGTGGTAAAAAATTATGGATTAATCCCGAAAAAAAAGAAGAATATTCTTTGCATGGATACTCAAACTCCTTGCAAATTTGTAATCCCTCCGTCCTCAAAAAAAAATTGTCTGGTCCTTAAAATGAGAAGTTAAATTTAATGTACCGTTGTCTAAAAAATTCCAAACTTGTATGATTCTAGAAAAAGTCATCGATATCTAGCAACTTGTGGGAAAAATAATAATTTTTATTTGGAAAATTGTATTATTTTTTTGTTCTTGTTTTTGCAGATCGGGACAATTTTTCCGGGAAAGCAATAAGTGCTCCTACAGGAGATCACAGGTTCCATTGCCACGGAAGCCAAACATTCTAAACCTTGGGGCCACTGGAGGTTATGCCCCGAAATTAATCGAGGTGCACGCAAGCTGATCCAAATATCCGATTATTAAAAAAAAAAAACTTTATGGGACGCAGGTAGTTGTAATTGTCTCATGACTCTTCTTTTGGTAAAGGAGGTGAGATAATGATACTTAGAGAGAAGGAAACCACATGGATCCTTTTCCAGTTTTCCCAAATGCTAGGCGTACAAGAAAGGGAAAGATGACTAATAACTTAATGCCTTTGACGCAAAAGGAAATATTTTACATCCTTTTAACCTTTCCAAATTAACACTCTAGGTTGTTACTAATAGTTTAAGAAAACTATTCCCATCGGAGCAATATCATGGATGATCGATATATCTATCACCATATTGTCCTGTGCTTATCTGTAGCAAAATATGCCGTATGTGTATTCCGCATTTAAAATTTATACCAAATAAAAGCTCTGTTTTTCAGTAACAAGCTACGGTCTAATGCCTAACCTAGGTTGGGGCAAAAACTCCAAAACTCGGGTTCCTTTCGGGCTTTCCCTAATAGTAATAAAGTAAGCAATTACAAGAATCCATGTAAATTGTTAGTACAAGATGGCGATAAAATTAGAAATGCCAGGCTAGCTGAAACTCTAGTTTCCATCCATTGATAAGCATTTGGGCAACACTATGCTCTATTGATCTTCTCTTGATTTTTGATAGATTTTATTGGATTTTAAGCTCGAAATCAAAAAGGTCCAATTACCTTTATTGCCAAATCCTTTTTAAATACATTTAACCTCAATATAATCTTGGTACTTGGAAGAACTTGTACAAAAAATTATTTCCGCAATCGCCTTTATACTTTTCCCTACTTTTTTTTTTTCTCGTCATTGCATCTGCATTCTTTTTATTTTCTTTATTTGTATGTTCCTCGGATGCTGGCAATGCATAGTTGATAATCTAACCAGTCATAGGGGGGAGTGTCTTACTTCTTTTTTTTTCCCTGGGCTATTTAGAGATAAAGTAAGAGATAAGGGGCTTTATTGGATATAGATACTTTGCCAAGTTAATAAGTTCCTAAAGTGATTTATCAAAGGTTCTAATTCTTGCTTAACTCAATGAAATGGAATACGAGAGCCCACTTTATCCATTATTAACTGATTTAATTGTATTTTTCTCCACAATAGTTTACCTCCTTCAGAGGTACCCTAGAAGCTAGCCATCTATATATGTGGCGCCGAGAAGTCTATTCCTTCAGCTAATGAAATTTATTGGCCTCCATCTACCCATGTTTAGGGCATTAATGCTCTATTGTAACTGTCCACTTTGATGACCCCTTTCATCAACCAATTAAGATCCTTTCGTGTGGTTATTCCTCATGTGACGCAAAATAGGACTCGTCACAGTAGTCTTAATTAATTAATTCGTGATCTGGGCTATTCATTTGTTAGGTCTCGATGTGTTTACCGCCTATAATCATGGTTGTTCGGAGACTGGTACAAGCTTCGTTGAATGATTTTCGTCACAACTGAACTACGCAGTCAGAGTCTGACCGTTTATTTTACTTTGCGACAAATATGATTCATTCAACGGGATGTCGATGTCCAATTAATGAAATCAATTGGTTTCTTGCAAGGACGTTGAACACTTCGAGACTTGCAAAATGAACGGTTCAGGTTGTCAAATGGACCTGTGATAGGTCCCGTTTGGCACCACATGAGAGGATCTCAACTCTTCATCGACAATATATTATTTTTCTTTCTAACTTTTCGTATGTGTTCTTAAGAAGTACTCCTGGTGTAATAATGGTGCCAATTGGACTTTCAGAAAAATGAGCCGACCTAAATGAATAGTGGGTTGCTCAAGCTCAAAGAACATGTCCATGACTTGCGACTTATCTCGAAGTAGCTCACACATATTTTGTATAGTCCCAAAAGCTATTATTAAATAGGCATGAAAGAGAAAGAAATTTTCCTATCATGCCTATCAAAAAAAAAAAAAAATCCTATCATCTTAAGCAAAGAATGGGGATTCTTGAAATAGAAATCTCATTAAGTAAATTATAAGGGAGGATACAAAGACAAGATCTGTCAATTTCCTCTGATTCCCGAGCCCATGAACATGATCCGAGCATTTCACTTTGTATAGCTTGACTCATTTAACGGTCTTTAAAAAAAAAAAAAAAAAAATCAAGTCAATCGCACATCTACAACTTAGTAGACAAATCAAGTTTTTGAGTTTGCATCTTACCAGATGAGGGTGCTCTCAATTGTCATATCTAAATCTGATTGGTACGAATAAAATTCGTTTTTTTTTCTTTTCATTTTTTGGCTTAATTTCACCTAACCACCAATTATTAGCATGATAAAGTTGTTTCCAAAATTGATCAAAGAACCTTTCTGTCACGCAGTTCCAATTTTTATTTTTCCAAGGGATGCAATTTGACAATTTGCAGCAGTCATATACTACAAAATGGGACTCGGCTCCTGTCCAGTTTTGTATCCCTCCATTTCGGTCCAGTATCAATTTGTGGGCCCTTTCCCAAGCTCACGACAATGATCGTCTGATTTTTAAAACTCGTCGAGAACATTGGCCACGTCAAAAATCACGTTGATCGGATATCGTTTGATAGAACAGAATTTTTAAATGCATTAAGCTTTAGATAAATGTGTCAAATTGGTTCCAATCCAGTATTGCACTGCTTTTTTATTGCAAGGGTAAAACATTTCAAAATCCTATCAAACTGTATCCGATCAACGTGATTTTTGACGTGAACAATGTTCTCGGCGAGCTCTAAAAAGTAAACGGTTCAGATCATTGTTGTGGGTCCGGAAAAGGGAAATCGAACCTTAGAACTTAAGATGGAACATGCCAAGCCAACCCCGGGGGTTTTCCATGAGACAAATTAGCCGCAGTTATGGGAAGGAAAAGACTCATTTCCTTGTCAATCCAAGTCATATGCAGAACCGGAGAACAAGTTGCTCATCCTTTTTTGTAATGATCAAATGATGATGAGTTGTTTGGGTACTCATAGTCTGTATGGCCCCTGATGACAATCTTATATAATATGGAACGGTGTTATTTGCACAGATTTTACAATCTGTGCCAGCGTTCACAAGCACCTCTTTTAGACCCATTTCGGGTTTAAAAAAAATTTGGAGCCGCTCATTTTATTTAAAATACTTTGTTTATGATCCCTACCAAAAATCAGCTTGTTAGGATATCGGTAAGAGTGTCTAAGAAACATGCAACTTTGTCTCAGAATTCAAGCCTAAATTCTTCGACAAAATTGGATGTTTCGTATTCACCCTTACTGATATTCTATTCAATTGATTTTCGGTAGGAACCATAAACAAAATATTTTAAACAATATGAGTGATTCCGATCATTTTTTAGGGACCCAAAATTGGCCTAAAAGAAGCCTGTGCAAACATGCACAGATCTGAAATCTGTGTGGATATCTTTTTCGTATAATATGATCTATTTAATTGTTCTTTGTTTCATCTGTGTGTGTCAACGTACATATCAATGTCATGCCATGCCATTTTATTCAAAACGATGTGATGTTTTCTAGATCTTGAAATATAAGCCAAAGGTTATAATTGTGTGACGGATAAAGAATTTCAATGTAAGAGGAGCACTTGTTTTTCCCCATTTTTCTAAAAAAAAACCTACAAAGAAGTATTATATTATACTTCTATCTAGGCCTATTAATGGGCCGGATCTGATCCAGATCCGATCAGAATATGAAAAGATCCGAATCCGATCCAAAAACTTTTGTACTTCAAAAATTTTAGCAAAAAAATTATATTTTCCAAAAAAAAAATTAAAAAATTAAAAATAAAATACAACTTCTTAAAATTTTTTTTTCAAAATAAAAATTTATTGTTTTTTAAAAAAAATAAAAAAAATAAAGTTCAGATTCGGATTGATAACGGATTTAATCCGATCCGATCCGTATTTAGATTACCGGATTCAGATTATCGGATCGTTGTTATGGGATTCGGATCGAATTTTTCGTATCGGATCCGGTCCATTGACAGGCCTACTTCTAGCATTTAAAATATCAAAAGCCCTAGTCAGACATAATTTTACCACAATTTTGAAATTGCTCCAAGTTCCCAAACTTTAGAGCTTGTACACCAATAGCTAGGAACAGTGTATATTTTTGGTTTAGCAATCAAATTTTATTTTTTATAACTATACCAATACTATTTATTTTACCTAACACCAATTAAAATATACCTATTTTCCCCTATTTTCCTTTATTCTCTATCTTTAAATCGGAGGAGATCGCCACCGATAGGTATCTCCAATTGCCGTCAATTGGAACACGAACCCGGACCTCGCGTCTGATTTCGCCGTCGATTGAAGTTTCAAAGGTCGTGGAAAATATAACAGCCACTGCTATTTCCTCCACCTTTGCATAAACCCTTGCGAATTGAATCTCAAGTCTCCCAAATCCATAGAATCATGCTAGCAAAAACGACTAATGAAGGACCAGGAAATCGAGCTGCTCGAATCATGGATCCAAAACGGACGGCGCGAGTCTGGTTTGAACCAGTTGCCTCTCCCGACGCGGTCGAAGGACGCTCCGATCGGCCGAATCGACCACACCACGCTCTCCGCCTACGCCAGGAGCAAGAGGTTCGATTAGTTGCCTATTTCTCAGAAGACGAAAGACGGACTGAACGAAGCTTTGCGGCCGAGATGCTCGGCGCGGCGAAAACAGGGTCGGGGAAGAAAGAACCAGGCGTGAAGAAGAAGAGAAATCTGGAGAAAGAAAATTTATGTCAGTAAAAATATTATAAAAAGGGTTTCCTCGTGAACAGTTGCTCGGGGTATATACCGAGCAGTCAAAACGAAATGAATTTTTTGCTAACCTTTTAGCTAACTGCAGCATGCCTGTTTTTGGTTAATTTGTTAGGCAAAATACCTAAAAGAGACATTTGGAGAGTCTTGTGTACATGCTTTTACACATACAATCAACACATTGTACTTTAACAAAAGACTAGTAGTAGCCCGTGCCTACGGCACTACGCATCTCAGTTGGGAGGGAATGACAGTTGTGTGATTTAGGTGAAAACCATGGGCACTTAATCGAGAAGTGAGAGGATGCATTACAGCCTTTGAATCAAATGAATCTAAGTCGTTTCAACAACTTGTCCGCACACCCCCCATACCCTTCTGTTTTATAATAGAGATATCTAAAACAAACAAAGTCCTAATAATTAACCAAAGAAAGAATATTTGTAGCATATGGTAACAAAAAAGTGCAAATTTGTTAGCGTGGGCCAACCTTAGAGATACTCTATCCCATGGGTTGGGCCTGGAGCTCAAGTGTTTTTTGTTTCTTTCTTCATTCATTCGAAACATAATGGAAGCTAGCGTGAGCCCGTGAATGTACTAAACTAGAGATTTGGAGAACCATGTTAAAATCTTCGTGTCTGGTGTTCTTGTTTTCGGTATTGTTGATTATTCTTTACGCGCTTCTGCGTGCGCTGGTTCGGCTGATTTCTCAAAAGAAAATTGAGTAGGCATTTCTCATCGTATTTTACTCGGTTCGTCGACACAAAAAATAAAAGTATTGAATCCATTGTATTTCCTCATATAAAGAGGTAAGGGAAAATGACGGCCCATAACGTGTTTTGATAATTAATACTCACAAGAACATTTGTTAATACTAAAAATGTCCTTGACGGATATTAATTATCAAAACACGTTATTGGCCGTCATTTTTCGAGGAGGTAACACATGGAACGGGATGGGCCGTCACTGCACCCGTGAATGCGGTTTGGACTGTGATAAGTATGTTGAACGGTAACAACTTATTCAATGGGCTCAAAATAGAACTTGGACCGGCCCAAATTCATGTCAGGACACTTGTTTTTAGGAAAAATGACGGTTAATAACGTGTTTTGATAATTAATATCCGTCAATAACATTTTCAGCATTAACAATTGTTCTCAGCATGTCCTTGGTGGATATTAATTATCAAAATACGTCATGTGCCGTCATTTTCTCTTGTTTTTACAGGAACCATTCCAATCTTTACAACCCGACTTATTGCAAAGCAATTGTGCACAGATCACGATGTTGGGCTCACTCTGGGTCCCACACAAAAGGTCTGAATTATTCATTAAATGTAAAATATTTTTTAAAGTCTTCTGCAAAAAATTAACTTAATCCGATACCTATATATAGTTGATCGATCCAATCTTCAGGATTGATTGGATCGATCAACAATATATAGCTATCAAATTGAGTTAATTTTTATAGGGGCATTTAAAAAAATATTTTATATTTAATGAACGGTTCGGATTGTTTGTGTGAAATCCGAAATGAGCCCCACATTATAATCTGTACACAATTGTTATGTAGTTAGACTTTCTACGATCTTTATTATAAGAACTGTGCTATCTGCACGTATAATGCACATTTTTTTTGTAGGGCCCACCTTTGGTCCTGCAAGGATGATACAAACTGCTCAATTTGCTTAAAAGATTGTTTAATGCATTCTTGTAAAAAAAAAAAACTCATCTCAATCTGATATCGAAGCTCTGAAAAAACGTACTCTTACCGATATCAGATTGAGATGATTTTTTTATAGGAATGTGTAAAAAAAAATTTAAGAAGATTGAGCGGTTCCGATCAACCTTGAGGGACCGGGTTGGCTCCGCAAAATATCAGTGCGTTATTTGTGTTGCATGTACTCCATACGTGCAATTAGACTTTTGGTTATTAATATTATATATACCTGCACCAAGACCAAGTATTTATACAAAGGAAAGCCAGGGGAGTTCTAGACATGCAGTACAAGCCATTGACTTAGAACCCATAGCCATGCCCGATATATATTCGTGTTTTTCTATTTGTGTTGGCTCTCATCAGCTTTTCTAATATGTGAAAATAGCACTAATTTATGTCGTTGTTTTAATCTACCTACCTATTGGGAGAGAGGTTAATTTGGTTGAGTTACTTATCAATGTGTGGTTTGTACGTCAAAAATAGAATATTTCAAATGGAGCCCATTAACTCAGCCAAGAGTGCTACTGTACAATTTTATGACCTAGCTCCCTCGTGATATGAACACAATCATCACATCCATAGCTGCCAATGAAGTTGACTGCCATGCACCACATTTTTCACCCAGAGAGAGAGAGAGAGAGAGAGAGAGAGAGAGAGAGAGCATTGAGAAATACTGTCATTTAGTCCACTTGAATGGTCCATAAGATTTTGTAGCACCAATTTGATTTGTTGGACGTCTCACCCTCTAAAACATTGAGACAGAAAACCTGAAAGATATATGTATAACAATATAACACTGCAGTCGCCATCGATCTCTACCTCCCAACGCGTACAGGAGTGATTCTTGAGCTGCATACGTAGCTCACCTCATGATCGGAAAAAAAAAAAAAATTGATTGATTATTTAGTTTTCAACATTTCCCGGCCCCCTATCCAGATGGTATCAAGTTGAGATACGCATCCCGAGATTTTTTCCAAAATCGAAGAATGTGTGAGCTAGCTTGCATTCAGCATGACTAATTAATTTCAGCATTATAAACTGCTAATTCGTTTGGTTGCAGTTTTCAAAGTGATAATTTTACGGAAGTGATTTAAAAAGTGTACGTCTTTTACAGCAAATGTAGTTAATTAGTGAAATTAATGTAATATTAATTTCTCCGATCGATCTTTGTTCTTCGTAACTTTCCAACTCCTGTTTTTGAGTTTTTTAGATAGCTTACGTTTGATTTGTGTTTGGTGTGGTCTTGTAAATAATATATTCTATATATATTAGATGCCCTTCGGTGGAGAAATTTTTAAGTGCCGAGCGGGTATATTTTACTTGGTGCTTGCTCGACACTCCCGAACCGTCCGATGCACTTTTGGATGGTTTAGATTGAAACCTCTCATCCCTCCTCTTTCTTTCTCCTTTTTCTCTCTCCAAATTTGACCCGTTCAAAATCGCATTGAAGGGCTCGAATGTGCCGAGTGGACACCATGTAATACCCACTCGACACTGAAAAATTTCTCCCTTCGGTGACAAACGAAAGGACAAGAAACCTTGTAAACTATCGAACGGGCAAATCAGTGCAATCATTGCTCAATACCCGGGGCTATTTTGTCAAAAGCGCTAAAATAAAAGCACTAAATAGGTTTTTTTTTTCTTTGTATTCTGTGAAGGAAAAAACAAGCTCATTAAATACTTTTAGTTCCTTTTACACATTTGGCAAATTAGGCCTCAATTGGACTACTCTTACTGGTTCCTTCCTGGCTCCATCACCATGCATGGTAACTTATGGTAGCATCCATGTAAGTTCCTAGTCTTTTGTTGCTTTAATTTGGTGGCTCTTTCCCTTATATTGGCCCGGACATTTGGTTATGAAAGAAATAAAAACAAATAAATGATACAAGTACCATATAAGCCGTGAAGATGTGTTTTTTTTTTGATAAGCAAAAATTTTATTGAGAAACTTGACGAAGGGTACATTAATTTGGGAGGAGAGGAGAGGGAATCCAACCAAGGGTATAGAATACTCGTCTTCGATTATTGGTCCTTTTAGGTAACCGTGTCAATATCAAAATAAAAATTATGCGTATTCTGTATAGTTGTTTAAATTTTCTGAGACCATTAAAAAAGAACTTTTGAATGATGTAAAAAAAAAAAACTTCAAGGGATTGATAAAGTGGGCATGGCCGCATGAGAAAGTAAAAAGTGTTTGATCATTTGGTTGCATGTTCGAATCTCACAAGAGGCCAACCATCCCAAACGTTGAAGCCACTGAGATTATGCACAGTCGTTACATTCAGGATTCTGCAATTAGTCAGGGTACGGGCATAAGCTGGCCCGGAAAAATGGTGCAAAAAAAAAAAAAAGGGAAAAAATGGAAATGGAAAAGAGAGATTGAGAATGGCAACAGAAGTGTGGGGATCGGAGGGGCGAGGTTGTGGCTGTATCTGTCCCGACAGCCTGCGCAAGCATTCAATACCTTTTGGCAATATTAAGGTGCATGGTGAAAATTTGCACTCGTACAACTCTTTCAGCATAGTCTGAATCATCACGTACAAATGCGAATGGACGAACGGCATGTTCAAAACACAGAATGCAAACGAGAGAAGCCAAAATCATGCTATGAACTGATCAGTACATAATTAAATATCTGATTAAATATACATGTACCCGTGAGGTGGTGATAGAATCCAAACTGGTTTGTATTGGGGAGAAGTTTTTACAGGGGCATCCCATGCAGAGAGCATTAAGTGCATGTCGGCATTCCCTTTCCCCGTATGGATGGAGAGTCCCGGCCCCTAGCTACCTCAGCAAACAGACATCTGCATGTCTACCTCAAACTGATTCTTCATGTTTTTCGCATCACATGCAGATGCAAGAGAATTTAATTCATTCAAGAAGTGAATTTTGAATCCACGATTGAGATCGAGGACATGCAAGAAGCATATATAGTATATTCGAACATAGCTAGGGGTGGTAAATAGAAATGGTGTGGAAAAAACTTTTGCAATTCGTCGCAAAAAGTGATGGCTAGAGTAATTATTCGGTGGTCTTAGGGCTCCATCATGACATCACATGCATGGTGGCCGATCGAATACACCTCTTAGCCACGGGGGAACTTAAAATTAAAAAAATTACACGTGTAAAATTTAAGCCCAATGAATTTTAGCCCACCTTATCATTTGATCGGAAGGTTGATTCGTCTTGTTGTAACTTTTCTTGTTACCACGGCAATTACGGAAATAGCATTCTTGTGGATTTATTTACATTGAAAGAGAATTTGTTGAAGATATCAACTTATATTCGAAATGATTTATATTCTTTGAAACAACATAGGACACAACTTTTTTTTTTTTGCCATATGGTAGAATGTTAGGAATTAATTATTAGTAGTTACAATGGAAGTCAAGCACTTCTTCTACCAGAACTCGATCTCAAGACATCTCCTTTGAGAGAGAGAGAGAGAGAGAGGGAGGGAGGGAGGGAGGGAGGGAGGGAGAGGCCAACCACACTAGGTAGCATTCTTTAACGGAGAGTACAACTTCAATAGTGTACGTTGTTTTATACTTTTCTTATCTTTATTTTTAAACATTACGTATTTATGTATAAGTTTGCTGGATATTATTAATTATAAAAATCTTTTGGGTTCATATATATAGTTCTTGGGTTAGCCTAGGGTATGGTAGATTCTTGTTTTCGCCCTTGCTGACGAGGTTTATGTATTTAGATTAGAGCCCACAAGAATCTACGATGTCAAAAGGCATTGGGATACCGCATGGGATACCGCATGGTTGATACCTAAAAAGCTCCTAATCATTATTGGTGAAGGTTGTGGCTTATCAAAACAGTAATTCTAACTCCACACTCAATCACACATGCACACTCACAATATGGATGGGTCCCACACACACTGGGTGTGTAGTGTGTGTGGGCTTCACCCTTATTATGAGTGGGGGTGTGTGATTGAGTGTATAGTATGTACGGGTTTCACCCTTATTATGAGTGACGGTATGTATTTGGGTGTAGAGGTAGAATAATTGCTCCCAAAATCTATCCGAGATCCCATATTTAATGTACAAATATCAACCAAAAAACACAAAACGACCCCTAGAGCTTTTGAACAATTTTAGGGGTTTTGTCAATATGAATTTCAGTGGATGACAATGCCATGTGTGGATATCATGCATCTTACATTTGGAATCACCATTCGTTTTCAAGGGGAGATTAGTGTGTGGAACTTATTTAATTTACAGATAGATAGGGTTTTTGTTTTTTCCTATTCAAATAGGGCCGTACGTGTGGTGGCATTCCACACTCTTCTCCTTTTCTTTTCTTCTGTCTTGTTTTTTTTTTTTTTTATTATTATTATTATAATTTTTGTCTCTTTCGGGTTTCAAGAGAACTGATCACGTGAATGTCTTTTAGATTTCGATCTCCTCACTGCACTCTCTCTCCTTCAAAAGAGTTTTCCCATTCTCTTAATTCCTTAGATCTCTCTCTCTCTCTCTCTCTCTCTCTCTCTCTCTCTCTCTCTTTCTCTCTCTCTCTCTCCATGACTGATAATGACCAAGACTCGTCACTTTCTCCTTTTGCCCTGGATCAGCATGATCAACTCTACAGCAGCACTGCAAAATCTCAAGCTTGCTTATCTTCCTCTCACTCTAGTCATTTTTTCACCTACCCAATCCAAGATCAAGGAGGATTTTGTCATAGGGAGATCATACCCCAACTAAATTATAAACAGGTACGAGTTTTTTTCCTTATCACTAAGAGAAATGATCCACTCCAGTATTTATTTCATGTTCTTACTTATTTTCTAATATCGAATTGTAAGTACATATATAGCATACCTATAATTTTTTTATTTATGGTTTTTTTTTGACAATAATTTGGATACATAATTTTAACCCAGAATGATGTGGTGACTTCTTGTATTCGCAATCTCAAACAAAAATACTCATCATTATCTATGGCTTTGTGATTTCTAAAAATGTCACTGTCAAATCTTTCTGTATACTTTTGTTGCAATCTTTTTTCCTGTGGCTACCTTCTCTTTTCGGTAATGGGAGAATCAACTTGCGGGTGGATATATCGATCTCGTGTTTTTTTCTATGCATTTTCCTCTCTCTTGATGAGATGATCGTGGGGTTACTTTCTTGATTTTAGGCTGCTAATTTAGCTTCGCGAGGATCAAACCATCATCAAACACCGGAAGGTGAGAGTGATCGCCGCGTGAAACCATCCTTATGGAAGAAAGAAAATGGATCTCGTGAGAATCAAAGTGATGTCCACAACGGTCCGATCGAGTGGATGCCTACAAAGAAAAGGCTGATCCTCAAGATGATGGAGCCGGCGGACCCGTGTCGACCCGGAAGAGATGATCAAACGCCAACCGACGGCCAACTTATCAAGTTTGAAGATCAGAAATATTTACAAGCTGCTAGTTCATCTTCTTTGGAAAGTACTAAACATGGCAGCAACTCAATTAGGGTTTGCTCGGATTGTAATACTACCAAGACGCCTCTATGGAGAAGTGGACCTAGAGGCCCTAAGGTAAACCATTATCCTCAATATGTATGTCTCTAAACTTCTATCGTCTGTGTCTTTCTATAAGACCCCCATTTGTAGCTAGAATTGCGGAGATCGAGGCCTTTGGCCCAACGGTATCAAAAGTGTATAACTTAGATGCAAGGGCCCGCAAATGGCCCGGACATGACCGTCAAGTCTTTTAAAGGGACCGGAGAGGATCCTGTTCCATTCCTTAATTGTATAGCTCTTCGATCTCCAAGAAATTAGTTTACCAATTCTCATAAACCGTATACGGTGGTGCAGTCACTCTGCAACGCTTGCGGAATCCGGCAAAGGAAGGCGAGGAGGGCCATGGCGGCCGCTGCCGCAGCAGCAGCAAATGGCACCACAACTCTTGAGGCTGAGACTTCACCAACAAAGAGAACTGAAGTGCAACTCAAAGATAAGAGAGCCACCAATATTGATGGTTATATCACAAAGTACAAGAAAAGGTCCAAAATTTCCACCACCACCACCACCACATCTCACGAGAAAAAGAAGAAGATATGCTTTGAGGAGTTCGTGAGCAATAATTTGGCATTTCACAGAGTTTTTCCACAAGATGAGAAGGAAGCGGCTATCCTCTTAATGGCTCTATCTTGTGACCTTGTTCATGGTTGAGAATTTCCATTACTCCTTTTGAGTTTATGGAAATTATATATGTTTGTAAATCAATTTTTTTTTCTTGGGTTTTCTCAGAAGTGGGACCAGAGGATGTTTGTGTGTGAGAGAGAGATGCCAAAAAATTCAATAAGTTAGAACAGAAATAAGTTTGGGATCAGCTCATAGCCTGAGGGGAGGAGTACTTTGATAATTAGTTATGTGGATTTGAACAGGATGATAATCAGATCGAAAATGCATGGATCTCTTGTTCACCGATCTATCATGTTATGTGAGTTTCGATGTGCACGTAAGCTAGTCCGGACACTTAAATTATTAAATAAAAAAATCGTGTTATATATGCGAGTTTCCAGGGAAAAAAAAATTGTTGATTTATTTTTCTCTATACGCTTTTGATCTTCGAATTGTAGGCTTCAAATGTGTCAATGTTTGTGTAGTATTTACAAGTCATTGAAGATCACTCCACAAAAATATTCGGATTATTATGTTCGATCTATTCATCTCAAACCAAAATAATGTAGCTGAATACAAAACTTTTACTGTCACAAATTTTTACTATAATTTAAATTAACTCTATTTGTCTATCCTTTTCACATCGATCGATCACAATGCTATCTTTGTTCGCGTACAAGTATCGGAGCCACATTTTATACGGAAGTTCTTTCTGACAAATCGAGACAAAAAGAAAGGACCAAATATTTCTGCTTTTATTTATTTTATTTTTTTTGAATGGCGAAGAAAATTCCATCTCCAAAAATAGAATATATCAACACACAATAGGAGAGAAGAAATCCGGGGCTATGTCTAAAATTGGTTCATGATCAAATCATGATGCTGATGATTCATGTTGTGCAGCAGCTTTTCTTCTTGGAGTAGTTCCGATCAGACATGGACTAAACTCTAAAGTATAGGACTTTATGTCCATACATAAGGGGGATCGTGTTCACTGGACCAATTTACGCATACCTTGACTAATCCGGAATCTTAAAGTTAACAATTAGGTCACAAACTTCCAGTAGCCCCAAAATTTGAAATATTTAATTTCCATAGAATTCGAAACATATGCGATTTCAAGAAGGACAATTATACTTATTAGTTTTCTCATACTACTTGGGTACCCCTTGGGGTTAAGGCCATCCTTGAGGCTAGAACATCACACGGAATTCATATACTTCTTTGTGAGCTTTACGTAAATTTAAGCTAGTGAAGGAAGTTGGGACAAAAAGAAGCGGTGCTCGACCAACCCTAATAATTTTTTGGCTTGGTTGGCTGGTGTTTGGGGCAAACAAGTTGCGAGACAACTAGATCTAGTTTTCTTGTTCATCCAACCCGAGTGTTGTAATTTTATTTTTATTTTTTAAAACACACACACAGAGTCTTGTTTTGACCAGTAATTCATCACATCGAGATGTTTTTGTATAAAATTAATTTTCATCTCAGTTTTTTTTTTCTTTTGTAAAATCTTATTCGATGGTTTTTCGACTTTAGCTTTTACAATAGTCACTTTTTTATCACTATCTATTTAACTTACGACAACTCGACAAGCATTCACTTCGCCTCATAGTAAAATTTTGAAAATGTTACGTATTGTATTACAGCTTGTAGGATCCTCGTATCCCATTATGATGAAATAGATCTAAATTCCTCTCTAATGATCAAAATAAATAAATCTAAATTCCTATCTTGCCCGTGAATCTTATTCTTCTTGAAATTATTCGGAGTTTTGGTACATGTGTGTGTGTTTGTAATTGTGATATTTTGATCTTCATTTTGATATAGTGATTAACTGAATTGGCTTCTTTGTATTATGCAACATATAATGGAGAATTTGAACAAGAACCGTGGGTACGCTTACAATTATTTGATTAATTGGAAAAAAAAATCCGTTGTTTACTGTGTACATAATTGTTTTTGTTTGTGTTGCTTCTTTTCTTATGGTTGTCATAAAATTGTGTAGCTATTTTTTTTGTCCCAAAAGTGCTAGTGCCAAACATAAAACACACACAAATGCACACTCACACACGAGGATCCCCTGTAGTGACCATTCGGGCCGTCTGTTTACACAATTGATGGTTCAGATTTGCAAAAACACTCTTACCGGTAAGAGTTAGTGACAAACAATCTAAACCATTGATTGCGAAAATGGACAGCTCAAATGATGCACTACAGGGTTGATCACTACAGAAACCCTGCTTCCCACATTCACAGAGGGACTCACAGACGGACCTCGGGTCCTTGTAGCTAGCATCCAGTTGGGACAAGCAAAAGTCAAAAAATAGACAAAAAAATTTGAGACGGAGGGAGTAGTTTTTAAGACAACTCAAATAAGGCTTAAAGATTAGGATAATGTAGATTATGATTAACGAATGACAAAAAAAAAAAAAAAGGCCTTAGAAGATTATTTTTAAGAAGTCTACACTATTAAAAAGAAAAAGAAAAGAGAAGGTAAAATAATTAAGAAGAAAAGCTTTATAAAAGTCAAAGAATTTTGTTTCATTTTGTTGTTCTCTAACTCTTCCCTTCCTTTCTACAAGAACCAAACAATGCCTAAAGGTACACCAGAGACCTCCCAATCTCCCATGGAAGGCCGAAGGCATTGTTGGATGGACTGGGCTCCCATTCCCTTCGGTCTTGTCCATTTTGGGCCAACGGCTCACCAACAATAGTCAAAATCGTTTACTTTTTAGACCACGCCAAAAACTTCGAACACTCAACATAAATGGGTGGATCGCTCTCCCAAGTTGGATAACTTCGCAACAAATCTAGGAGCGACTTGTCAATCAAGTCAAAGATAGCAAAAGAACTAGTATAGGGACGTCAAAGAGCAAAATCAAAAGTCGAAAAGAGAATGGAAGGATCGCTCGCTCGACGGTACGAAAAAGTCGTTTGGCGTACTCTCGTTATTTCCAATCTTGCCCTTGGAGGTCTCTCTCTCTCTTTCTCTTTACTGTGTGTGATTTTTCTAACATATAATGCAGATACAGATATATATGCGTTAATGCGTGAAAACGAAAAACCTGTTTGGGTTTTACATCATATCATAGATTGAAATGTGAACTGGGTGGCGAATCTTGAATTTGAGTTTGAAATTGACTTGGGTTTTGTGCTTTTCTATTGGTTAGAGGGTGTGTACAGTTTGGGGTACTACGTGTTTGATGAAATGTCTGAGATATTGGGTTTAAGCTTGTTTTTTGATTGGTGATGAGGCCCTGTGGTTGTTATGAAATACCAATATGTTGAGCAACGGTTTCTAGGATATTAGAAGAGGTTTATTCCGAATTTCCAGTATCTTGAGTTGTTGCTTGGTGAATTGTCTTGTTCCTGAAGGATTTGCATAGCATGATGTGCAAGTTTGTGGAGTGTTTTCACTTTTTCTTAATTGTTTGCAGAGCATATGACAAAGTTTTTGTAGATTTTTGGTGTTTAAAAACGAGGGTACTCTTTGTGCAGTTAGAATTAAGAAGTTACTTAGGCTCCATTCCGCTTTCTCTCAAAACCTTCTTTTTAAAAAATAAGGCAATTTCAAATTCAAATATAACAAAAATAAAAAATAATTTTTTAATTTTTTTGCACCGTTTAAAAGATCTCAATAAATTTATCAAACAAGATTCATATTGGTAAAAAAATTATTTGCGTAAACATATGATTTTTTACCTTAAAATTACATTCTTTTTCTTAAGGTTCTTTTTTTTAGAAATCGGAACGGCACCTTACATGTGCTCACAAATGCGTTGTTAATATTGTTTTTGGGATCTATGGTCATAAAAAACTGGGCAGAGGACATTCTCATAACTTGATGAGGTTAGCCGTGCGTGTGAGAGACATTGCTTGCAGAGAAGGAACTTGCACATAGGCAGAGTTCTATTGAGAAAACTTATTAAGTGGGAAGTTTGAGAGCTATCTTAAATTTCTAACTTGTTTAAAGAGCTTATAGCTAGTGTTGATTCCAGGAATAAAATGACAAGCTGGTAGTCATCCTATGTCCCTTCAGTCTTACTAATCCTTTAATGTCGGTTAATAGTATCATGTTTTGAGCTGGTTTGGTGGATAAAAGCTAATCCATTATTGACGGTTTGTGGTAAGCTTTTGTTGAGTGATTTTCAGGTACTTCGGCAAATACTTGGGCCTGCGTTTACTTCATCAATGAACTTGTGTCTTCTTTATTTCTAAGGCTACCCGTTTCTAATGATTTGTGTCATCATTGTTCTTGTCTTGGTGTGCTAGGGGATAGTTGGCAGAAAGGTATATGATTCCCACTTAAGGAAAGCTTTCTCCTTTCAAAGTAGTTAATGATCATGTTTCGGTAGAAGAGAATAATTACAAGTATAGATTCTGTGATCCCAAATACTTCTATCTAGATTTGCAGGAGTTCAAATAGATCCTTATGTGTGTATGCACTAGTATTATGAACTCAAAGGAATATGCTCCATTAGATGTTTCGGTCTTGGGATCATCTTCCTTCCTAGTTTTTTTGGTACCTTTTATATTCAGCGGTTACAGAGTTAACAAAACTATGAATTCTTCAATTCAACCTCTTGACAGTAACCCCTACCTTAATTTTGATATTTTGCAGCCTATATGCTTGCAAGGGCAAGCAAGAAAGATACAGCTTCAGAGAAAAGGAAAGCTAGAGCCAAGCAGCCCTCCACTCCAGTTGTGACTACTGCCACTTCTGTTCCTGAGGAACCATTCTTCTCTCCTCCAATCATTGAGCCTGTTTCTGACTCTAGCTAAGGAAAAGTTGATAGCATAAAATCTTATTTGATGTTTTTGACTTCCGCTTTTACAATAATCACTTTTTATCGGTATCTAACTTGCGACAAGCACTCACTTCACCACTAAATAGAAAATCTTGAAAACCTTATTCCTTAGGATCCTTGCATAGTTGCATCTCATCATGAGGAAATGGGTGTAAATTCCTCTCTTGCCCGTGGATCTTATTCTTCTTGAAATTATTTGGATTTTTTTTTTATGCGTGCGAAATTGTGATATTGGTATATTTGATCTTCATTTTGATAGTAATTAACTGATTTAATTGGCTTCTTTTTATTATGCTACATAGAATAGAGAATTTGCACTAGTGCACTGTGATTATGTTTGCCTTTGTGTGTGTAAAGCTGTATATGGTTTTAGAACTTCATTGATGCGAGGGACACAACACTTCACCACAACACCAAGAGATCAACCACACCTACCAACATGGCAGTGCATGATTGGTAATGGGAGATTAACCATTTTGAAACTACCAATAATGCTACAACCACAAATATTTTCACACACAAACTCTCTCACATTAAGTGTGGCGCCCACACACCTAGCGTATGTGCGGTGTGTGTTGGCCCCACACTTTATGTGAGAGAGTTTGTGTATTTGTGGTTCTAGACTTATTGTACGGGTGTGGTTGGTGTTGCGGTGGAGTTTTAGTGTCATAAGACACTGTTAGAACTTTTGCTTTCTTTTTTTTTTTTTGGGTCAAACAGAAATTCATGCATTAAAAAAAGACGAACATAAACGTCATCAGCCGAAAGTTCGGCATACAAAGATCATAAGGCGACAAAAAGGCTACAAAGCCGTAGACCTAAGTCCGGAGATGGCCAACACCCACTGCATCCGCCATGGCGAATTCCCTAGCTGCAAAAGAAATGGAGCTAGTTATAATCAAATCATCTTCTTGTTGCGAGTCAAGTCTTGCAAGACAGTCTGCAGTCTGATTTGCTTGTCGGTAGATGTGGGTTATAATTGAATTTGTTCCACCGGCAAGTCTTCTCACTTCCTCTCACTTCCTCAATAATGTGGCGTTGTGGGTGATCAGGCGGAGGTCCCTCATTGCAGAAGTTAACTGCCACACTTGAATCGGACTCAAGGATGACACTTGATATTCCTTTCTCGAAGATGACAGTGAGACCTCTATAGATAGCCCATATTTCAACTTCCAAGCTACTGGTGCTTGTAGCTTTCCCATAATAGCCGAGTATCCATTTTCCCGAGTTGTCTCTAAGAACTCTATATCCAGCCTTATTGGTGGATTCATAGAAGCAACCATCGGTATTCAGCTTGAGCTTTCCTGGAGATGGTAACATCCAACAAATCAGAACTCCACGTCGCGTATCATTGGTTTTGTGGGGCCTTGAAAGCTGAAAAAATTTCTTTTGCATAGATGTCGATATTCCTTAGACACACTGTTGAGATTGTTTCAACATTGTCAAAGCTCTTCCTGTTACAAGCTTTCCACAATTGCCAAAGTGAAACAATAAAAATCACGTTCCAAGGTATGTTTATATCTAAGACTTGAGGAGTTCTAATTTTTTGAGTTTAAGATGATCCAGTCAAGGACTGGTGAACTTTTGCTTTCTGTGCATTACATTGAATGCATAATTTGACCCAATTGCGCATGGCCCAGTTAGATCTACAAGGCTGCAGAGTAGGGCCATCCAACTTTAGTTCGGCTACCAGAGGTTTAGGGCATTTTGTGTTTAGACCCAAAACAATACATATTGTTAGTTTGGGCCATGATTGGGTTATTTCAAAATCTAATTTTTTCTGGTTATAAATTTCTAGTGAACTTTTTGTTTATTATCGGCAACTTTTTGCTCAGCTTGGTGTATATCTACTCTCGCTCTCTTCTTCTTTTTTTGTCAGATAAAAAGAACTAAAAATATTCTATTAAAAGCTTAAGTCCATAAACTTCTCAAAATGAAATCACCTTTTAAGATGCGGATCCAAAAAAAAAAAAAATTCACCTTTTAAGACCACTCAAATGAGGTTTGAAAGATTCATTTGGAATGAAGCACTCCGATAGCCAAATTCAAATTTAAACATCAATTTGAGGAAAATTTTCATTAATGGCATATTTGGAAATAACCCTTAATTTGGTTTAAAATTCAAGAAAAACTCAATTTGATATGAATTTGAGTCAAGAGCTAGAGTGAGATTCATGGAACTTTATTCATATTTTGGTTTGTATAAAAGAGAGCAAGGGCCAAAGATGCTCTACGAAGAAAAAGCTTTAGACAAGTCAAAGAATTTCCAATCACAAGGGGCTGGCCAATTGGCCAAGTGATATTGATCTAAAATTTAGGTGTTTGTTTAATGAAGCTGTATGAATTAGTCCAGAGGTGCGCAAGTTGGTCTGAGACATCCTGCATTCCAAAAAAAAAACAAAGAATTTCCTTCAATTTCTTGTTCTCTTCCCTTCCTTTTCCACCAGAATCAAACAAGGCCTAAGCTATTAAGGCACCAGAGAGCATAACCTCCCAAGGAAGGCTAAAACCGCTAAAGTCATTGTTGGATAATTCTTCTTACTTCACAACAAATCTAGAAAGAGAGACTTGTCAATGATGTCAAAGATAGCACAAAAACTGGAGTAGTGGGGACATTAGAGAGCAAATCGAAAATCGAAAAGAAAATGCAAGAAGGTGGTCGTCCTTTGTCTTCATCTCCACCTCCACCTCCACCTCACCCTCCCACCGAATCGCTCGCTCGACGTTACAACAAAGTCGTTTGGCGTACTCTTCTTCTTTCCAATCTTGTCCTTGGAGGTCTCTCTATTTCTCTGTTTCTATGAAATGTGTGTTTCTTACATACGATGCAGATACAGATATATGCGTGACAGCGAATAACCCTGTTTGGGTTTTGCATCATAGGTTGAAATGCAAACTGGGTTGGTGGATCTTGGAATATTAGTTTGGAATTTACTTGGGTTTGTGCTTTTCTATTAGTTAGATGGTGTACAGCATGGGATATTACGTGTTTGATGAAATGTCTGAGACATTGGGTTAAAGCTTGTTTTTTTGATTGGTGACGAGGCCCTGTGATTTTTGTGAAATGCAACATCATGAGCAACGGTTTTTAGGCTATTTTTTTGATAACTCACGTGTTCGGGCTAGCTCATGCGCACCTCGACTAATTCTGGGCTCAATCCCTACCGCCCACTTGCGAGGAGCCCAACTAAAGCCAGAGTAAAGCTTTGTATGAACTGGCCCTAAAGGAGTTGATAACTCAGGTTTCTAGGCTATTAGACGAGGTTTATTCCGAATTTCCTGTATCTTGAGTTGTTGCTTGGTGAATTGTTTTCTTCCTAGGATTTGCCTGGCATGATGTGCAAGTCGGTGCTGTGTTTTTTTTAATTGTTTGCGGAGCATTTGACAAAGTGTTTTTCAGATTTTTTTGTGGTGTTTTGATAGGAGGGTAGTCTTTCTGCTGTTAGAATGAAGAAGTTACATACTTAAATGTGCTGACAAAATGCGTTGTTAATATTGTTTCTGCAATCTATGGTCATAACAGACTGAATAGACGACATTCTAATTAACTTGATGAGCTGTGCCATGAGCGTGAGAGACATTGTTTACAGAGAAGGAACTTGCAAATATGTAGAGTTCGATTGAAAAAATTTATGAAGTGGGAAGTTGGAAAGTTATCTTAATTACTAACTTGTTTAAAGACCTTATCTAAAAATGCTGATTCCAGGATTTTTTTTTTGTTACTATTCTAGGAACATGTTGAGAAGCTGGTAGTCATCATATGGCCCTTCAGTCTTATTCATCCTTAAATGTGGGTTAATCATATCTTGTTTTGGGCTGTTTCTCCGGATATAAGCCAATCCATTGATGAAAGGTTTGTGGGAAGCCTTTGTTAAGTGATTTTCAGGTACTTTGTTAGCATATACTTGGGCTTGCGTTTACTTCATCTATAAGTTTGTCTTCTTTAGTTCTAAGGCTACCTGTTTCTAAAGATTTGTATCATCATTATTGTTGTTGTCTTGGTGTTCTAGGAGATAGTTGGCAGAAAGGTATATGATTCCCTGTTTCTAAAGATTTGTATCATCATTATTGTTGTTGTCTTGGTGTTCTAGGAGATAGTTGGCAGAAAGGTATATGATTCCCAGTTAAGGAAAGCATTCTCCTTTCAAAGTAGTTAATGATCATGTTTCGGTAGAGGTACCATTGATGCTGGGAATAGGGAAGAGAATAATTAGAGGTATAGATTCTGTGATTCCAAATACTACTGTCTAGATTTGAAGGAGTCCAAATAGATCCTTGTGTGTGTGTTAGTTTTATGAACTCAAAGGAATATGCTCCTTTGGATGATTTTGGCCTTGGGATCATTTTCCTTCCAAGTTTTTTTGGTGCCTTATTCAGCAGTCACAGAGTTAAGAAAACTATGAATCCTTCAATTCAAATTTCAACCTCTTGACAGTCACAAGGCAAGTAACCTACCTTAATTTTGATATTTTGCAGTCTATATGCTTGCAAGGGCAGGAAAGAAAGAAAGAGCTGCAGAGAACAGGAAAGCTAGAGCCAAAGAGCCCTCCACTCCAGTTGCAACTACTGCCACTTCTGTTCCTGAGGAACCACTCCTCTCTCCTCCAATCATTGAACCTGTGAAGGTGCGCGAGCCCATTCCTGAGGACCAGCAGCGTGAGTTATTCAAATGGATATTGGAGGAAAAGAGAAAAGTGAAACCCAAGGATCGTGAAGAGAAAAAGCGAATTGACGAAGAAAAGGCACTCCTCAAAGAGTTTATTCGTGCCAAATCTATCCCGAGTCTCTGATTCCTATTATTGACAGATTGTGCCCACAGAAAATTATCATTAGAAACGTTACATTTATTGGTGTATATCAATGGCTATGGATTTTGTGGTACATTTGTAGGGCATTCTTAACCCATCTCAATTGATACCCATCTGGCCTTACGTTGTTGATCCTTGTTCACAGAAAAAGGAACGTTCCATTGGCTAATGGGGTTTTTACCTGGGTTTATGTTCGTTTGTTTCGTGGCTGTATCTTTGGATGGATACTGGTCATCAGCGGCTTTGATTTCTTTTTCAGTTGTTTTTTATTCACTGCAATTTTCCAGTAGAACCCTTTAGGAACACCCATATCTCTATTGTTTTGACTGACGTGCTATGGGTGAACAAGGGAGTTCTCTTGAATAGAAGTGGTGTTTGTGTCACGTTTGGGTCTTCCCTATTACTTAACATCACAGATTCATTGTCCCTAGATTAACATTTTCTTTTGGCTCTTATGCACTCTCAAATCTGTTGATATAGTAGAAACTAAAAAACACACGAATCTCTAGTCATGATCATGCAATTGTAAAAGATACCCAGGGTATGTGTCAAAAAAAAAAAAAATTACATATTCCATGTCCATTGTGCTTACAATCACACAGATGTGGTGAGAATCTAGAGGTAAATGGTACTACTACTAAGAGTGCATATTGAGATATGAAAACATTCTTTTTTCAATTGGGACAAAAATCTAGCCAGAATAGTAGTTGGGCAAGTGAGGTTACAATTACGTAGCTTATTCATTCTGATTTCGGATTGAGCAACTTTCTAAAATTATGAGGCACACGCAACGAACGTAATTTTCAAGTGCTATGACATTCCTTTTTTGGCTTGATCTTCTCCAGATTGTAGTGGTAAATAGTTCATTAATTACTTTCTGGTCGTAAAAGAGGCAAGACAAAATAGAGATTTGTTTTCCTCAGTATTTGAGTGGTCAATAATTAGCTTGAAGCTTGATGGACCCCACCATCCTCTCTCTTAGTGCACCCACATCCACATTCTTCCATCCAATCCATTCTCAGTTTGTTTGTTTCTTCAGGCACACCCTCAACAGCCACAGAAGTGCTGGGTCAAGACCTCACAAAATAGCTCAGTACCTTACTTACTCAAACTTTTATCAACCATATTGAATTCAATCACTGGCTCTTGAATCGGAGCTACATCATCAATGCCAGGCACTATCAAGGTTTCAGGTATGGCAGCTTCCCTCCGTTCACCAAACATGAGTACCAACACACACACACACAAACATGAGTACCAAGAGACCTAGTTCCGGGGTACGTGCAAGGATGCAGATTTCATGTTAACTTGGCGTGGGTTTGTAGCCTTGTTTTTTTTTGAATGGCAAAGAAATTTTATTAATCTTTGAATATTTGTAGCCTTGTTACATGTATATTTCCTATTTATCAACTTTAGCTTTTGTGTTGATTAACCCCCAGTTCTGGAGTTCAAGGACCTTCCATCTTCAATCCCACCTTCATCAATGTTGACGAAGGGTAAGTAGATCATTGCTTCCTTTTAATTTTGGTGGTTGTTGCAAGATTTAGATGCGTGCGAATGTTCAGACTTGAATAGGCATTCTATGATGTAATGCAGTTACGATGGGGAAAAGAGAGTATCAAACTCGGGACAAGGGGGACTTCTCTTTGTAATGTTTCCATATTTCGTGTTCATTTGTTAACATTCGATATGTGCTTTGGTTATTAATTCCTATGACTCCTATTTATGTTGATTTTAGAACAGCCCATTAACAGCCCTTCGCGACAATGTGACTATTACAATTCAGGATACCGAGGGGAATGAAATGTCACAAACAGGTTGAATGTGTAGTTATAATCTTTTTAGTCCCAAGTTGATAACTTATGTACGTGCATGTGATGGTCTTTCTTCCACACAGTTGGCTGATGGGGCTGTTTTCTCGTGTTCTCTTGTTTTTGTTAACAGTTGTTCAAATCATGTCGGTTGTGGAAAGAGGTTCATGGGATGAGTTTATCTCCCTTGAAGGAGGGGGAAATGTGCGTATAAGGTTGCAGTTTGTTCTTAGCAAAGACGAGCGCAATCAAGTTCGTACCATGGTACTATTTCCCTTTATTCTTGTCTTCTCACTTTAAGAATCGGTGTTACGTCATTGGAGATCTTTCATGTACGCTTTTGGATCATTAAGTTATGGAGTTGCCTGAGGCAACAGAATGACAGGAGAACCGAAGAAATAAATTTAGCTGCTTATCCTATCCTTTTCTTCTATAGATCTTTCAGTAAATCCATGACCCAAACACAGTTTATTGACTTGAACCAATCTTACAACTGCCTTAGCTCATTCTATGAATAGCTCTAAAAGAAAATATTCAAATGGCTCTCCAATTGGTGGCATTTCTTAGCTGTACAAGGACCTAATCGGTGGGCACCGATTCAATCAACTATTTTCAGTTTGTGGTGTTGGTGTTCATTGCTATTCCTATTCAACGAGTGTGTTCTAGTTGTTTGTAGAGAGAATCTGCAATGAAGAAGAAAAGTGATGAACTGCTCAGTAAGAGTCTCAGACGTACTGAAACTGCCAGTACCACTGGTGATACCGTCACATCATCTTTGGGCATCAACCATGAGGTCTCAGGTTTGATCATGCTTTCTTGAATTCCAAAATACATGTCAATAAATAACTAAACTAAGCCGAAGAAACAAATAATGAGAAAAGTTCCTGGTTGTCAAGATGTCAATAAGCTCGTATATGGTTGCATGGCAACTTAATTCTAAATATCCATTTATGATGTTCTGAGTGCTGCATCTTCTCAAGATTCAAAAAGAAGTGTTGCCCATAGCCAAGCACTGAGCATTGGAGATCCAACCATGCGAGATGGAGATGGAGGAACTTCTTTTGACGAGAGACAAATTAAGCCAGTTAAGGATTAATCACATTGCCCCGTTAATGTAGCATTTCTTATTTTGTCAAAAGTAGGTTTCAATAGGCATGCTGAGCTTTTCTAACAATTAACCCACGTGTTTTAGAATGATACAGATGGAAGCGAAGAGACTTCATTGGCAGCCTCCATGTCAAAAAGCCTAGAACTGGATCTTGGTGTTTTAAGTAGGAAATCACAGCAGAATGTTGAGACCAAGTTACAACAAGTTGGTCTTCCCAAAAGATCGGTTTTACTTCAAGAACCTACATCTGCTACGAAGAAGAGTTTAGTTTCTTCCAAGCTGAAGATGTTTCAGGCTGATCAACCAGAGAAGCGGGATCCACTTGGGAAAACTCCTAGCAATGTAAGGAAAATGATAAGTGCCTTTGAAAGTAGTCTAGCTAAGGTATTTATGTTGTGATGCTTCATAGTTGAAACAAACAAAATTGCATGGGAATTACTTTTTCTTCCAAGTAGATTGAAATATGTTTATTGAAAGCAGGATATCAGACCTGGTATTAAACCACCACCAGCAGTGAAATTGCAATCTAAGGATCCAAAATTGGAGGATTTAGCTAGGCCAAGAAAGACAACTTCTGAAATGCTCAAGAAGCCTTCTCTATTTGGGGAGTCGCAACAAATCCAGAAATATGAAATGGAAAGGGAAGAGCATATTGGTTTTGGTAAAGATTATAATGGGGATCAAATTTCGGAAGTTATCAGGAAGCCAGTCAAGCTGACTTCTGAAAGGCTCAAGAATCCTTTTGTAATTGGGGAATCACAACAAATCCAACCAAACAAAGCGAAAAAGGAAGAGCATATTGCTTCTGATATTGATTTAAATTGGAGCAAATGGTATCAGGATGCTGGGCAGTTGGAGGAGCCAAGTACCACACATATACGAGTCAAAGAAAATGAATCAGTTACAAAGCCAAAGGGAGGTTTGGGGAGGTCTGGGGAGGTCCAACAAATACATACATACAAAGTGAAAAGAGAAGAGTATTTTGGTTTTGATGAAGACTTAAATAGGAGCAAATCATCTCTGGACACTGGGCAGTTGAAGGAGCCAAGTATCGCACATATCCAAGTAGAAGAAACCAAATCAATTGTGGAGAATGAATCGAGAAAGAGACCAAATGATTTGGAAGGAACATCAGCGGTTGAAGCAGCTACAGTCTTGGAGAGGCATGGAAGTGGAATTTGCTCTACTTATTCCAATCGAATAGATATTCAAGGGGTTTCAGAGGATAAGTTGGAATCAGCAGCTTTATTTGAAAATGAAGATTTTCCTCGTGAAAACTCTGATGCCTGGATATTCCCAGATCACACGAGGCGCTTGTGTATAACAACTGGAAGCATAGAAGAAGTATCAGGTTTAGTTGAAGGTTTTGGAATCCAAGAAAGGACACCTGAAGGAAGAAACTGTTTTTCATTGCCAGAACATGTGGAAAAGGTATATATCTCTCAAATTTACAAGTCGAAATGTTTTCCACACAGTGATTCTACTAGGCAGGATAACTTTGGGAATAGATTGGCTACAATATTGGAAAATAGGTATCATCTTTACTTCTTAATGCGACACTGGAATGGTGAAGATTCTTTTTCTTCTCTGTGTTATATGAAGATCAAATAATTTCTGTGCTAACGTTACTTCCAGCCAAATATTCAACCCGGAGATTGCAATGTGTTGAATAATGGTGACAAGATTTCTGATGAGCTGAGAACAACACCGCTTGATAATTCTGCACAAGTTGAATCTTCTAACGGACCACTTGGACAGGTAAACAACTAATTTACACATCTATCTAACCTTGGAATAGCTAATACTGAATTGTAGTTTTACAGACAAAATCACGCTAGGTGGAGACATGGTATTATAATTCCAACAGGAGTTAAAATCATGCATCTACCAGCTGATATTTATTCTAAAGATTGATGGTAATGCTAAATTTTCTGTCTCTGTTTTTCTTCTCAGGCAGTAAAAGTTGCAATAATGGTAGCTTTTGGAGTACTTGTTCTTCTTACGAGACAAAGAAAACACAGGTCTGCTTGCTATTCTCATATGAATGACTATTGCATAGTTTTCTTGAACTATCTAGGATTAGGATTGTACCGAATGTGGATCCACCTAACTCCAAAATAGACTCTGTAAGCAAAAGAATTCATTTAGTTTTAAGGAAACATAGGAGACATTTATTTCTTGCAAGTTGCGACAGGTATTTGAGGACCTTTTCTAGCGATTCTTTTTTTTTAGTAGTGGCAGTGCAAATGAATCGTTCAGTCTGCGCATACAGACTTGTGAGACCCACGTCCACCTGACGGTTTTAACTTGTATATGGCGACTACCAGCAAAAGAAAACGAAAAAAATTAAGAACTTGTAAGCCAAAAGCACCTTCAAATTCCCTCTTTGCAATATTGCAGATAAGATCTTGGGGATTAGATGCAACTGTCTCTTCACTGCCAATGCCAAGAATGCTGCTGTTCTTGGGATCTACAGCTCTCATCCTCAGTGCTGGATCAGATATGCTGTATCCACTTTATTCTTTTTGTTACCTGTGATAAAGCATGTACAAACAGGCCTTCATGATCGAAAATTATGATCTCTGTTCTAAATTTTGTAAATATAAGGTGAATTACAATCTCTGTTGCAGATTTTTTTTCAGATGACCACTTTTTGTATCGGATAGCATTATTGGTCTGATCATAAAGCTTTTTTGGAGGTCTTGTTATGTGCATCATAACTCCAAAAAATTAGGTTGATCGGGGCATCAATATTCATTTCAATGAAACAGTATTTGTTAAATAAGACTGGTATCGTTGAATATATAATATTAGTGTTTGCCCGTGTCTACGGCGGACCGGACCTGGAGACCCTGCCAAGCACGGGTGCTTGGTAGGGGTGCTGAGCACATCTCGGGCGTTCAAAAATGTTTTGGATGGCCCAGATGTAAAGGTACCGAACGGATTTAAAAAAAAAGAAAGGAAAAGGAAAAACATGTTTCGATTCGCGCCGTTGATTCCGAGATGAACGGCCGGATTGGCCGCTCGGCACCCGCTTGGTAGGGGTGCTGCTCGGCAGGGTCCCCGGGTCCGTCTACGGCACTACCCATCTTTTGATGACATTTTTATAATATATTTGTAAGAGTGTAGGTGTTTTTTTAAGAGAGTTGGAGAGCACACATAAACCCTTGGATCAAATGAATCTCAACCCTTCATTCAACTTGTGTTTGTGTGATCCCCACACCATAAGTTTTATTAGGTAGATTATATTTTTTAAGATTGGTTTGAAAGACTAGAATTAAGATCGTGTTTTTAAGTAAGACCATGATGAATCTCATTTTTACATGATGGAGGATCATTTCTCATAAATCAACGGAACCATGATGAATCTCATTTTACATGATGGAGGATCCTTTCTCATAAATCAACGGAATACAACATCTGCAGGGCAACAATGAACTTCCATCAGCGATTGAAATTTTTTTTATGACCGAATGTCCGAGCTAGTTTGCACACACTTTGACTAATTTTGAAACCCTAAAGTTATCAACCGAGCAGATCCTCTAGTGGCCCTAAGGTTTGGAATGTTTGACCTTCATAGAATTTAAACATGCGACCTCATAAGAGAATAAGCACGAAGTTGATGCTAACTAAGGGTGTGTTCCTTTGCACTTAACTTAAACTTTACTTATTTTTTTAATTCTGTCCATTCTTCTGCACTTAACTTATTTCTCATCCTTCCCAAACAAGCCTCAAGGCATATGTCAAATGTCCAAAATACCCCTCTATTTTGAAGAATGCATGGACTTACGGAGTAACTTATTTTTATTTAAAAATAGAAGGGCAATATTTGTAATTGTGTGTGTGTTAAGCAATTATATTTAAGTATAAAAGAATGGATGGAATTAACTTATTTCTATTTAAGTTCCAAAAGAGAAGAAAAAATAAGTTAAGGTTAAGTTCAAAAGAATGGGACCTAAGTTTTTCATTTTGAAGTGAAACTCCAATAATCAACCAAGCCACTAAGATGCTTAGCTATTTGTCATAATGCAATGCTATGCGCATGTTGGTGCGGGTGCGAGCAAACGTAAGCGTGAAAATATCTTTCAAAAACGTCCCAAAACAACTGGGTTTTGCGAGAGTGCGAGCCGATTATGTGACTAAGATGCAATTGAAAAGAAAAATCCATATCATTGTCAACCAGCATTCACTAAATGAAGAACCCCTACATTAGTCAAAAAATAGTTCCACCAAACTTTATTTAGTTAAATTTATTTATTTTGGTGAACTTTATTCATCTAACCAACCCAGGGGCCTGGTTATTGGGCCTGCAAAAACCATTGACCCAAAGTCCACACTAGGACCGGCTACTTTAGGCTTGAACCGATATTCCAACCCGACCCGCACAATTCAGACGCATAAAACCCTAACTCCAAAAACCCTCTCCCTTCTGCTTCACCTTCACTTTCTCGCTCCTCTTTTTCTTTTCCCGCAAAACACAGAAGAAAGAAAACCCCACGGAAATGGCACGAGGCCTGAAAAACCCTAAGAAGGCCAAACGAAAGAACAAGGTTTCAATTCGTTTCCCTCACTTTCCAGCTACATACAGTTAATTTGTAGTAATTGATTTTGGTTTTGATGTATTTGGATTGCAGGGGTCGAGTAAAGGAGAGGGCTCTTCGTCTTCCAATTCAGAACCTTCAATGCCTGTGAAGGTGTGGCAACCAGGCGTGGACAAGATCGAGGAAGGAGAGGAGCTCCAGTGTGACCCTTCTGCTTACAATTCGCTCCACGCCTTTCACATTGGCTGGCCGTGTTTAAGGTCTTGCAATGTAGATACTTCTATGCTTGTATGTAAAAATACGTGCTTTTGTATATCTAGGATACACGAGATTAGCTTGAGGGGATGCGTGTTAAAAATAGTGAAACTCAATGTTCGTGTCCTCATTATCTTGACTTAAATCTATACTAAGACATGGTTTGTTAGCTGCCAAAGTGACCATCCGGAATGTTTCATATATTAAGGTCAAGTTATTGACCTTAAAATTCAGTAATTTTTTGTTGGATTTTAGATGGATATGTGCACATGATCAACTTCTTTTGGTAATTTGAATTGTTTTAATGAGAATTGGAGTTATAAACTAACGGGGGCAATTCCAGAAAAAAGAAGAAGCTAATGATGAACTTTTTTGTTGGTAATATGGTTGGGAATTTCCTTTGAAGAGCTTTCTTTTTTTGGTTTGTGATAATTTATTTGGGAACTGTTGTTTGCTAATTTGACTTCATTTCGGAAAACTGTGACAGCTTTGATGTCGTGCGTGATTCTCTAGGGCTGGTTCGGACATCTTTCCCACACACAATGTTTTGTGTTGCAGGCACTCAGGTGAGCTTCATAGGCATCCCTTTAGTTGTCTTGTAGATATTATTGTCTTCATATGTGGTGCTTGAAGTTGGCGATTGTATTGTTTAGCGTTTGATTTATCTCCTCCTCACTTCAACATGCAGAAGAACATGCCAAGTTGTGTGAAACCAGGAGTGTGTTAGTGAGTTGCACTAGTTGTTAGTTATCCTTCATCGTCACTTTTTTTTTTTTTTGCTCTTTTTTTTCTGCTTGTGGATTCAAATTTTCTGTCTTTCTATATCTACTCTCCTTCTGGATTCAAGGGTGTCTCCCATTTCTTGCCCCTCTCTATTTGCCAATATGTTGAGCAATCTCCAAAATATATATCTATTGCAGTGAAATAAATCTATTTCCATTTGAATCTATGCGCAGAAATCAACTCTGCGAAACCCAATGACGCTGCAAAATACTTAATAACCTGTTGAAAACCTCATTGACCTTTGAAATCTGAGGTAGTAATCATACTATCCTATTTAGAAGAAAGATAGGCCAGCGAGTCTGGTTTTACCTTTTCTTCTACTTGGGACAATATCAAAATACATTTTCTATGTTTCTGCAGAGTGCAATTTTCCGAATAGTTTTTCCCAAGTTAAGAAGACTGGAATTTGTTTTCAATTTGTGTGATTTACAGTAGTTAACTAGCTACGATCAGGGTATCTTTGGTTATTGAAATTTTTTCGAACCATAGGAAGCTATTTGCTCGTTCAGCTTCCTACTCAGGTGGAGCTGAAGATGCAAATCTCTTAGCACTTTGATTATAAGATTTTTCAGCTACCAAGTTGTGGTAATTGTTATCTTTTTGCTAAGACTTGAGGAGTTTTGTTTTTATCTTGCAAATCAATAGACCAATTCCATATTTATATTTTTGTTTTATTTGACAGGCTGATAAAGCTTCCTTGAATTCTATTGGAATATTTAAAATTTCCAACATTTCTGGGAAAAACCGAGAGTTAGTCCCTTCTACAGCTAATGGCTCTGACATGGATAGCGACAGTAGTGATAGTGATGAAGACGATCTTGTTAAGGATGGTGGATCTGCGGCACCAGTTTTCCAGGCAATGCTTAGTTTACGAGAATTCTAAAACGTGATTAACACTTTAATCATTGATGCAAACATATGACTATCTCCACATGTAATTAATTATTGAATGTTTTATTCATCTGCAGATGCGCAAGGTGCGTCATCAAGGATGTGTTAATCGGATCCGGGCCATGCCCCAAAATCCACATATAAGTGCATCCTGGGCAGATACTGGTCATGTCCAGGTTAGACTTATACAGATGGAAATGTGTACGGTTTTTCCATTAATGCTTCTTCTTTTTTTTAGTATGGGTTGTTTGCAAATTCATTAATCCACAAGCATTCGATGTGACTATTAGCTTTAGGTTATTAGCTACAGGCTACAGGTTCCTCAGATTATGATGAATGTAGTTGATCACGTGAACTAAATTAGGTTATGCAAAGTGTTCTTCGTTTCAAAAGCTTATCTTGTTGGATTGCTTGGCTATGGCAAGTTGGCAACAAGTATAGTCTCTTGGAATTTCTGTGGACATGTAATAGTGTTGTGTTGTGCCTCAGAGTCTCATGCAAGTTTTCTCATAGACCTTAAATCCAATCTCATGAGTAGAAATTTACAAGACATGCACTGTGCTGAAAAATTCACGCGTCCAAGGATATGGCTTTGAATTGAGGCATCCGGATAAAATGGTGACGTTTAGTAGGAATTTGACCTGAGTAATCTGGATCAAGGCTTGTATTTGATTGAAGCAGTTAAATGATTTGCTAATTCTCTATGCTTAAATGATTCCTGATTTAATTCCCGTAACTCCTTAGTTATGGGACTTCAGCTCTCATCTAAATGCTTTGGCGGAATCAGAAGCTGGAGTTAGCCAGGAAGATCCCCCTGCTTCCAATCAGGCTCCATTACTGAAGTTTGGTGGGCATAAAGATGAAGGCTATGCCATAGACTGGAGTCCTCTTGTCCCTGGTAGGCTAGTTTCAGGTACGGGTTGAATGGTTTTTGTTTTTGTCTTTCATCTGATTTTTTTTCAGTGATTAGTTGTATATTCCGTTGGATTCCTGATACCATCACCTTCACCTTCGTAGGGGACTGCAAAAATTGTATTTATCTGTGGGAACCTACGTCTGGTACAACATGGAATGTCGGCACAAATCCCTTTGTTGGACATACCTCAAGTGTTGAAGATTTACAAGTACGTGGCGCACATGTGATGTAAATGATGGTTCTTTTTGCTAGTCATGTATAAGGATTAGACATATAGTATTGTACCTTCTAACTTATTTATCTCAATGATTTCCGTGAAATTGTTCTCTCTTTTAAACACTTCTTTTCCAACTTTGATCTATGCAGTGGAGCCCTACCGAAGCTGATGTATTTGCCTCTTGCTCTGTGGATGGGAATATTGCCATATGGGATATTCGTTTAGGAAATACACCAGCAGCTTCTATAAAGGCGCATAATGCAGACGTGAATGTTATATCCTGGAACAGGTATTTTAACATTTCTCTTCTGTTAGTAACTCCTGTCTGCGGTAGGTGAATCTGACAACATCTGTTCTTTGTTGGTTTTGATTAGGCTGGCTAGCTGTATGCTGGCATCCGGAAGTGATGATGGAACATTCTCTATCCGTGATCTGAGATTACTGAAGGTAAGATTCATCTTTTATGGGGTCTATTGTCGTAGAAGTGCCACATTATGGTGTGGAACAAGGTAAAATCATTGTTAGACTTAATGTATGGTTTCCCTGTACGATCTGTTTCAAAATGTAATTCATCTCCATCGTCTTACACAAGTTATAGTACCACAAGGCCATTGCTAGAAGGGACTACTGATCTTTTTGGTTCCTTCATTTTTAAGCCCGGGCAAGTTTGTACTTGCTTCTCAGTCCAAATTGATGCAACAATTGGATCATGATACTTCCCCTTGATTTGTCGTATCTTCCCCCTCTCTTACTGATGTTAAGGCAGTTTAGTTTTTACCATGGGCTTGCTGCTTTGTGTTCATATTTTGAAGATTGATTTTTATACTGGTTGTTCTGAAGTCTAAACTAATTGATCTATTCGTACTTGTGGCAGGATGGAGATTCAGTTGTGGCTCATTTTGAATACCATAAACATCCCATCACATCCATCGAATGGAGTCCACATGAAGCCTCCACTTTGGCAGTTTCTTCATCAGACAATCAATTAACGTAAGAAAGCTTCAAATTTTATAAATCAATATGTTGCTGAAACTAAAAGATCAAATGATAATGGAAGTGTCCCAAGTTTTCTGCTTTGAGGTTTGTGCCTACAATTTTGGTTGCCTGTCGTTGCAGAGTGTGGGACCTTTCTTTAGAAAGAGATGAGGAAGAGGAGGCTGAGTTCAAAGCGAAGACACAAGAGCAAGTTAATGCACCTACAGATATACCACCACAGCTTCTCTTTGTTCATCAGGTTATATACTTTCAAACTTCCTCATCAGAAATGTCTACGAATTATTTACAAGGTGTTTGGTAAACTCATGTTTATAAGTGTTTATAACAGGGTCAGAAAGACTTGAAAGAACTCCACTGGCATTCACAGATACCCGGGATGATCATAGCAACTGCTGCAGATGGTTTTAACATTCTGATGCCTTCAAATATCGAAACTGCTCTTCCTCCGTCAAATGACGCACAAATTATATAAAATTTTCAGCTGATTTGCAAGTCGTGGCAATTTTGTTTTCTTTTGTTATTTATTACTCCGTATTTATTTTACTTTTGGTTGAGAGTATGGTATGAAGAGTATGTAGTGAACTCGTAGTTGCTCTAGTTGTGTGAGAATTTGGCATGTACTGGGAGTCTGGAAGTCACCGGTCTTGTGAATCTATATCTTATTGTTCTAGAGTTTTTATTGAGCTCAGTATAATATCAGTCATTTTGGACAACTTGATGTCTCATGAGAGAGAGAAAGAGAGAGGGAGTCTGGAACTCATGTTTTTAATGAGGCTTGTTCTGGCCTGATCTGGGTGAGTAGTTATTCAATGCCTTTGGGTATCATGTTGCGGTGCCCTGGACAATCATTAATTTTTTGTTCTGGGCTCGTTCCGACAGTTGTACAGCAAATGAAAAATCAAATCTTCTCTGCCAATCTGTCACAGAAATATTCATAAAAAGTATGTACTGTAGTAAAAAGAGAACCCCACAAGGCTTTTTGGGACGAAGCCACCCCCGCACCCAGCAGGCCACGGCGCTGCAACTGCACACCGTCGTCACTTTTTCCCATCATATAATTCATGGTGATCACTAATGTAATTCATGGTTTTGGTTGTTCTGGTGATTACTAAAGTAAATTCAAATGAAGCCCTCATTGGCATTGATTTGGACTAGGGGGTGTTTCCACTAATAAAATACACTAAAAATATCAAAAAAGTTTGACGCATTTTACCGTCTCATTTTTATTATCAAAAAAGTTTCTGCATTTTTACACTAACAAAAAAGTTGTCAACAGAAATCATTTTTGCTACAGTAACTCTACTCACAAACTCATCGACAACTTATTCACTATCGGAAACACCTAACAACTTCTCAACCACAAAGAAAAATCTAAAAAAATTTCACTACCGAAAACACCCCCTAAATTAATGTACTAATATTTTAAAACAGTGGGTTATTTCTTGTGTTTAACGGACTTGTTTTTGGCTTTTCTTTAAAGTATTTAGGAGTAAGTATTTATATCGATTAGAGGAAGGAAAAAGTATCAAAGTAGGAACCAAATTTTTTTTAAACAGTTCAAAGAATACATATATCTGGGGTTTGTTTCTTTGTCATGTTTTGAATGTTTATATAGGTAGAGAAAATGAGTACATTCATTAAAAAAGATGAGAGAGAAAATTAGGGCAAAGTTGTTATTTTGAAATTTGTTTCTTTGAGAAAACGTGGGTCTAAGTGCATTGTGATTTTTTAGAGAAGTGAGAGAGATGCAATGTATGATTTGAATGAAATCCAGGGTGCTTAGTGAAGTTTTCCAAAGTCACTGACCGCCTATCATCAAATTCCCCACTTTCACCGCGGAAACTATCCGCTGCGTCGCCAACCAGGTAACCTCCCAGCACCGTCGTCTCTCTCTCTCTCTCTCTCTCTCTCTCTCTCCCCCAAACTAGAATGTAATCAGAAATCAAGAAGAAATCATTCTTGATTTCTGTTTATATACCCATGGATGCCCGGTTTAAGAGCATCCAGTTTTTCTGCGTATTTCACTAGTTTCTCTTAACTTTTGATTTTAATCATAAAAATTCTTGTGTTTACGCACTCACTCATGGATTTCGTTCGATGTGTGCGTATGGGATAGGGTACTGGGATAGCTGCATTGACGGCTTTGGTATGCGTCCCACCGCTTCTACGCACACCAGGTGTTTGTTAGTTGTCCTGAATGAAAGATTGTATCTAGAAGTGGGGTTTTAGTGGTTCTTTTCCAAATTGATGAAAAAGAAGAGTTTTCCATGTTTTCGTATAAGTTATAACCCCATAAGTGCGTGCGTGTGCGTGTGTGTAACAAAGGTAATTTAGTAAAGAGGTATGGGCGGATCATATACACAATGAAAAGTGCAAGGCCTTGATATTGGGCCTTTTCCCAGTATAAAGAAATGCTTTAACTTACCAAAAAGAAATGCTTTAGAGTGAAGTGGAATGTCTTGATTTTCCAAATGAGACTTACTGATGCTTTTCGTGTTTTCTGAATTGAGCCAGCATTGTGGGCTTTTCTTATTCTTAACTTCTTAGTGTTGGAGGACTGAGAAATTAGAAGAATAACTGATTGAATATTTGAAACAAATTTCCAAAAATCCGTAGTACAACTTGTGAAATTTGAAGATTTAAATGCTTGCTCTGTGCTCTGTATGCCAAGAATGGTTTGTTAGCTGAAATTGTGTTCTTTGAAGTACCTTTTTGTGTAATTGTTGCTTGTTCAGTATGCCAAGATTTTGTTCTTGAAAGGTTACATGTTGAGGGCCATTGTAGTGGTTGCTTGGTTCTACTTGTTTTCATTGCACCCTATATTTTTTTCATGCTAACCATTTTAGTACATCTTGTAAGCTTTAAATTCCCTTTCATGCAGCCCGTCAGGAAACTAAACAAGAGTAGGGGTAATGGCAAGCTATTTGTGGCGGAAATATGCAGATTATTTGTACTCGAAGTGGGAAAAAACAATTCTCTGGGACATGGTTGATCCTTACAGGCGACCCAAATCTTTCACCCCTCTTGTTTCGCTCTATGTCCTTGCTTTCTATACAGGTGTCATTGGGTCTGCTATCACAGAGCAACTCTACAAGGTTAGATTCTATCATTACCTTCTGATGGCTCTAGTCCTTCTTACTTGATTTGAACACCTATGAAAATACATGGCAATTAGAGAAGGAATGGCTGCTAAATACTCATGGGTGACCGGTAGCAAAAGTGCTGTGACAAAGTGCCGTGGCTGAAGGGAACCCATAGAGGTGACATAGATTAAGCATTTGAAAAATCCACTGCAATTCACTTCTTCTTCTTTTTTAACTTTTTTATGTGTCCGGTCGGAGGTAGTTAGAGATGTGCTAAGAAGGCTGTTGTGGCATACAATGTACAACAATTTCTGTTGTGGCACATACTTCTCTTTCGCCTTCATTGTTTCGTATTTGAATTGCTAGTACTTGTTGTACTTGTCTATGGCATTAATCCGTGAGAAGCTTCATTTGTCTTAAATAAAGCTACTCACCGTTTGGAGACCCTTACCATTCAGTAATCCTTAGGAACCCTTCTACTACTTATATGCAGAGTTTGTTAAGACCGGTTCGCTCTTATTTTGACTGCTTAGATTTCTCTCAAAATAGTAATGGGTAGATTACAATCAGCACATGTTTATTGATTCTCACGGAAATTCGGAGTTCCATGGGGTTATTGACATTAGAACATCAGTGAGTTGGATTTTAAACCAGACTAGTTCACTGGTAGTCATTGATCACTGATTCTGTGATTCGGTGTTTCTCTCATTTTTTTCGCCAAGTGTGATAACATCCACACGGTCTAATTTTCAAAGTTGTGGATTTGTGATAATTGAGCAGGAGAAGTACTGGGAAGATCACCCTGGTGAAGCAGTGCCGATTATGAGGCCAAAGTTCTACAAAGGTCCTTGGAAGATACTCAAAGGCGACATTCCCCCTCCTGGTCAGTGAAATATGCAACCAACCTGTTGAACACCCACTGTAATCTTCCGTCCTCACAGCGATACTACTGGTTTTAAAGCAAACAGAAAAGTCCTTGTCCAACATAGAACTTGTATAAGCTATTATTGCCTGCTTGTGTTTGGAAACAGATAATATTAGAAAGCACTTCTCAGAAGGATATGATTCGTGCTTTATATGCACTGTACAAGCCTTTTAATTATAAAATGAGATCGGATTGTGCTACATCTTTCCTTAGACAAGCAAACAATGAGAAAAGGAGGTGATCTTTTGTTTCTCAGTTTCTTCCAGCCAGCCAAACGATGGGAACTTATGTAGCTCGGTTCTGTATTTCTATGTTCTTTCAATGCATTCCTAAGCATTTTTCACGTGGGGCATTGAGGCTAATAATCATCGTATTGGCCTGTGATTAGAATTCTTTTGGTACATGGTGCCGTGGGTACTGGGTAGAGTTTCACTTGCCACGCTCCATTTCCCTTCCCCATGACAGCGCGGTTGCCGGAAGACTCCATTCCGACTCTGCATACTTCCATACGAACTACGCTGCCGTTTCCTCTTAGTTCTCTTCCCCAGCCTCCTCTACGCTGCCGTTTCCTCTTAGTTCTCTTCCCCAGCCTCCTCTAGCTCCCTCTCTTTCTCTCTCGCATTCATATTCACGATGGCTGCTTGGTTTTTCTATTTACTTTGCAACGAATCGATTGTCATTCTTCACGACAAGCTGATTGTCACCTTCCATGTACGATCAACGATTGTGTGGTTCCTAATGGCCTCTCTGTCTTGACGGTTTTGATTCTGCTTCTGACAATTGGACCCCAGACTGCAGATAAACTCAATTGCTTGTAGAAATGGAGTTTCTAGAATCTCATCAATAGTTCCTTGGCCAAGGAACTACTTGCCCTTACATAAGTGGCTAAGTTGAGCATAGGTTGCGGCAGCGGCGGCGGTGGTGGTTTGTGGTGTTTGGTGGCGGCAGCGGTGGTGGTTTGCGGTGTTTGGTGGCTGCGGCGGTGGTTTGCGGTGTTTTGAGGAGGACGGATGATTTGGTGGTGGATGGAGAGGGAGGTAGAGTTGGATCTCCAATATTGACACATACATCCAATGAGTATACCATTGTGGGTGAGTATACCATGTGTCATTCAACCATGCAATATGCATGTGGTCGTGTTTAGGTAATCGGTGGCTTTGGGTTGGTTATGTATCACGAGATGATATCGGTTGTAATGCCTTCGGACTTTGAATAAAGTTTTTCATGTTTAAAAAAAAAAAACTATATAATGGTGTGATTTTAGTTTACTTGAGGATACACAAAACTCATTATTAGATTAGAAATGGATTATTTTATGCAAGTAATGGAAGCTGAAATATTGTCATTGTCAAATTAAACGAAGAAAAACATGTCCCATTGCTACAAGCACGTGTTTGTCACTGAAATTATGATATCTATTTATAAGTATGGATGGAGGTAGAATTAATTTGCTATTGGTTAAGAAGAAAATAATAGTCAAAACCCATGTGCTAAAGATGTTTATTAATATAAATGCTGCTACACCCAGCTCAAATCTTATATTACTGTCATGTCATGCAGTATTTAGGGCAAGGCCTTTTGATTAGCCAGATTAAACGTGGATCAGATTAAAAATGCGTCTGGAAATTATTATTGCGATTTATATTGATGATCGACAAAGGAATTACATATTCGTAGTTGAATAATTTATTGTCTAATCGTCGTCATCTATTGTGGACAATTGATTTGATAAAGGAATTACGCATTTGCAAATAAATAACAATTCACTGTACTAAAGTCTTGCCGCTGTCATCTGCTATTGACGGCGGATCACGAAATTATTAATTTGCGAATGAATAATTCCCCCTATTCAAGTACTTTTGTCTTGATCTTTTCTCCTATTCTGTACTATTAAAACGAGACTAATTCCCCCGCTTCATGATACCCCACCAATTTCTTAATATCAAGTCAAAAAATTTCGGATTTCGGAAACGAAGACATCAATTCTCTATGTGACATTGTCTAACACATTGTCACACAGTGAAGGAGAAAAACCAGAGGCCCCTAGCCCTCTTTCCTTGAACAAAATTACAGATGTTTGACCTGTAATTCAATGGTTTCAAACAGTTATTCTAAAACTGTGTGTCCACTTGTTCTAAGAGAGATAGTCTAATAAGAACCAAATACTCCAACAAAATCATCAGTGATTAGTGAGATATGGACCAAGCGAATTAACATTTCGTCTGTGAGAATCTTCAACACTTAAAAGTGCTAGATTGCTCATCTAATTTTACATGGTTAAAAATGTTTCTTTTTCTTTTTGAAAAGAGGGTGGAATGTTGGAGTTCCATCTCAGAATTCTCTACCACCAACCAATCATAATGCCACCATACGTGGAGCACTAGGATACAACACTGCCAATTATTACTAGCAGTAATGATGCTTTTTGTTCAGGATATGTAAAAAGCCAGCCCAAAAGCTTATTGGAAAAAGAGATGGGTGCTTTTCATTTCATTACCTAATATTTAAGCTGTCACGTAAAGGCCTTTTCGCATCATATCGTTCGTTATATAATACACGACTTCGGACTCTCGATATTGTTAGTTACGAGGTGTTTTCAGTAATGAAAATTTTATAGATTTTTATTTGTGGTTAAAAATTTGTTAGTTATTTTCGGTAGTAAATTAGTTATTGATGGGTTTGTGGATAGGGTTACTGTAACAAAAAAAAATCTTGTTGACAATTTTTTTGTTAATGAAAACAAGATGGTAAAATGAGTTAAATTTTTAACGTTTTTTTGTTGGTGAAAACACCTCCTTACTTAAGTATTGGCTGATATGATCTGATATCAATCGATATACGATCGTATCACATACGATCGTATCACCGATACCATAATTTAAAACTCTGAGTGACTTAAGTACTCAAAGTAGTAGATGGATGAAGGGGCAAAGGTAAAAAGATTGGATATGTTTCTTACAGCTCAGAAAGTTGGTAATTTGTGGTATAAAGAGAAGTACTGATTTCTTTGCTTTGAACAATCAGAACTTTTTGAACAAAAGCAATGCTAAGCATGAGTTAAAGCCACTATGGTAAAGCACGGATTGATAAGGAGGGACATACCGTAATAATTAATTATGTTATTCATTATCCAATCTCTCTAAACTGGTAGGTCTATTTTAGACGGTATAATCCCAACTTTTGATAATGGAAACGAACCATGGTAAATTGGGCTCAACTCCTCAAAGGGCAAAAAAGTTCACATTTACTTCTTGTATACCGATTGCAAGACGATCCTGCACTATAAGTTAAAGGTTCTGTGTGGAACTTGTGAAAATGAAAGAATTTTTTTTAAATAGATAGGGTAAGAGAATTTTCAAAAGTTCTCCCCTTGTTTGGTTTTTAAAGAAAGACAGTTCTCCCCTTGTTTGGTTTTTAAAGAAAGACATGCGTAGACTTCAAAAACAAATGCAACTTTCGCCTAATTGTTTTTTTTTTGACTTTCTTCCTCATTTTTTCTTACTTGTTTTCCTTTCTTTCCTCAAGCTCCTAATAGAGCATAATATCAAACAAAACAATTTGAGCATTATCACTTGCTGTACTATTGGTATAAATGAATTCAAAGCCACTCACACTTATGATGAAGGATTCACATTTCACATTAACATTGGCATAAATGAATTCAAAGCCTGAGACTCACACTTATGAGTTATGACGAAGGATTCACATTTTTCACATTAGCAATTGGGATCGATACTTTATACCATCACTTCAACATTTGCCAAACAAATTCAGCACCTGATTCCCCCTCATCTACTCACATACGGAATCACAAGGCCTTTTACACCCATTCGAACCCAAAACACAATGCAAAACCCGAACCTCGCATTTTGGCGAGATCAATTTCAAGAACATCCTTGCAGTATCCTCTTGCCTCACCGCCGCCCCGTCTCTCTCCACCAACACTCCAGCCACAATCCTCTCGTACCCGCTGCCCCCGGCTGCCAGGTACGCCACCAACGCTGCCTGCACCGGCCCCAAACTCGGATTATACGCCGCCGATTCCATATAAAAACCCTTATAAATCTCCCCTTCGCAATCCATTAAAGCCACCCCTGACGGGCACCCACTGTACGGAGCATGCGACTCATTTGCAGCCTCTAAAGCTGCAATTTCCAAAAGCTCATCTTTTCCATGAGATTTCAAATGCCCATTACACAAAATTGGATTTTTCGAAGTGGGTAGGGCTTGGATTTGTAATTGCAATCCGTTGTTGTGAGGCTCGAGAAGAAGAGGGGTTTGTTCGTTTAAAAGATCAAAGGGTCCAAATGGGTACGGCAGGAACGAGATTAGTGGTTTGTAATTAATGGGTTTGTCGTATTTTTCTCCATCTTTGGTGGGTTTTCCGTCTTTTTCTAAATCTTTGGTGAGTTTTTGGTCTTTTTCTTGATCTTGGTCGGACAAGATGAGGATTTGGAGGTCGGCGGCGTGGCGGAGCTCTTGCAGGAACTGGCGGCAGTGGCCGCAGGGGGCGGCGGAGACGGCGAGCGCGAGGAGGCGGGGGGCGCCGTGGACGGCGAGGTTGGTGAGGAGGAACTGCTCGGCGTGGACGGAGTGGTGGAGGGGGGCGCCGATGAATTCCAGGTTGACGCCGGTGAAGATGCGGCCGTCGGAGGCCAAGCCAACGGCGCCGACGTGGTAGTTGGAGATGAGCGGGCGGGCGAGGTCTTGGGCTGATTTGACGAGGGTTGGGAGGAGTTGGAGGAGAGAGAGGTTTGATTGTTGGGCCATTGATTCGGCCTCTGCTGCCTCAATCACAAATCTTGGGCCGTTCATTTTTGGTGGATATGGATGTGTCTCTGTTTTTGGATATGGATGGATGTGTATCAGTTTTTTGTGTGTGTTTGTTTGTGTTTGTAGTGAGAAGGTGGAATGGGGAATGGTTACTTGTTTGATTTTCCTAATAAGAAAGGTCTTTAGAGAGAGAGAGAGAGAGAGAGAGAGGAGAGAGAGGGAGATCCCTGAAAGGTGGAAGGGTGGGGGGGAAGGAGGTTGGAGGGAATGGAGGGATATATATAGGCGATCGGTGGATATGGAATCTCTGGAGGAGGGAGAGTATTTTGTATTGGAACAGGAGGTGCGTTTTGACAATTTTGGGCTTATATACATATATATATATATATATATATATATATGTATATATAATGATTGGAGTAATTTTAATATCTTTTCCAGCTCAAGTGTTTACATATGCATATACGATTGTTGTTGGCAGCAGATTTTGCCGAGTTGAGTTTTGTTCACCCTCCACTTAAGAGAGTGAACAAAACCCTTCTTTCTGTTAGTTGAGATAATATGGATCCTATCATAAAGTGATGTCATGCTTACCAAAAAGTGTATTTTGGTAAGAATGACATCATTTTGTGATGGGACCTACACTATTTCAATCAATAAGAGGGAGGATTTTGTTCAAAATTGCACTCGATTTTGCCACTCTTTTTGTTAACGTCACTCATCTTCTTGTTTTTATTAGGTGAATTGACTAAAACATTATTGCGCTCTTTAGGTGAATTTACTAAAGCATCCTTACACTTTATTTGGTATCATAAAGTGCAAAGGTATTTTAGTAAATTTACCTAATATAAACAAGAAAGGGAGTTGCATTAATAAATAAGGAAGTGACAAAATCAAATGCCTTGTTGTTTTACCATACTAATAATATGTAGCAGTATAAAATACGGAGTAGAAAAATTACGGTCAAGTAAAAGATTACAACAAGTTTAAATAACTTAAAAATAAGGGAAAATGACAGCCCAGGACGTGTTTTAATAATTAATACCCGTCAAGGACATATTAAGAACATTTAAGAATATTTGTTAATACTGAAAATGTCCTTGGAGGGTATTAATTATCAAACACGTCATTGACCATCATTTTCCCTAAAAATAATGTATCCTTTGTCTTTTGGTTTCCCAATGCTGGGGTTGCGGCGGTTGCCCAAGCCCGACGGCTTGCGAGACTTACCACAGCACCGGCCCTGCATAATTGTCAAACTCCAAATAACATATTTATTCCAACTTAGGAGGCGTAAATGTCACTATTCACGCGCCTATCAAATTCCACAATAAGGCAGCTAGCTATGTGTTGACCAATTCGATTTGTTCATTTGGATGATTTATTCAAAGAATTCTGTACAATATAAACTGCCCGTGTATCATGAGGACTGAGAGTCTGCCGGCTTAACCCACCATTAATGCAATATACATCCTGCAATCTAGATAAATAGGCGCGCAGTTTCGGCTGTTCAAAAGTATTTTGTACGATTCGAATTAGAGTTAATCTTTTGTTTCTTACCGGTCAAAAATTAAAAACATATCTCAACCGTTAATTGCCGAAACGGACGGCTGAGATCGCTCAGCTCTGTAAAGAGCCGTTTTACAGCAGGTCTGTAAATAAGTTTCTCTCAAAAGGTATACAATTCACATCTAGTACTTTTGATTATAGAAAAGGTTTTGCTGTTGGCACTTAATGACCCATTTGCCCATATACTGTATGCAAGTAGCTTTTGAAAGAGATAAGGAACAATTACAAAGTGATTTCCATATGTATTTCATTTAACAAGAGCGATCGTTTGTAGTTTCTGTTTTTGTTTTTTCTCTCATTAAAAAGGTGGGCCAAAGCGACCGACCGATGTCGTTGATCCTTCTTCAGCCTGACCATGGAAAATCCATCGGTATTGGCATGTCCGGATTTGAGCCATAGCTTTTGTCTAAACTCTTATAGAGAGAGGACAAAATGATACCCACTTGTCATTCATATAGTAAGAGTAATAATTTGAAGAGAATCCCGTGCAGTGTCGGCTAATACTACCAGTTAAAATAGGCTGGCTTAAATTTTTATTTGAATGCGATATTGCTGTCACTTTGCAACAGAGAGGGACAAAAAGGTCTAGTAGGAGTGAGGCAAAATAAAAACATAAACATGCTGCAAATTTAAGATTCGGTTTAGACATTTGGATCTCATTACATTGTTTATTTTGAAAATAGGAAGAAGAAAGGAGTACGTGATGGTACATATAGGGATTAAAGAAGACAATAATGGTGGGTGTTTGCGAAATATTCGAGGGGCAGATTTTGAGATTCGGTCATGTTACTGGGCTGACAATAACCACACTATAAAACAAAACAAAATACGTATTTATGTGTACTTTTTTGAAAGGCAAGTCTTATATTAGAGATCCAACCGAATCAGAGAGCAAAGCTCAACCGGGAGATTACATGGGGAAAGGGAAAAAAGAGCACCTAATCTGCTAGCACAAGCTATCCAATTAACACATTTACTATACACCCTTTAATACATATTCACACATTTACTATTGTGATTGTGTATTAATAGAATTTTCCTTTGAGATTTTGAGTTTTTAGAAGCTGTTGTGAGTGTTTGTCAAGAGGCATTATTATTAACAGATTTTGATAATTTACGGATTAGAAGCTTAAATAGGAAATAAGATTTGATTCCCAAGAAGTTGGATTTGAGGTGCTTTTCGGACCAAATTTTAGATTTATCTACTTTGGTAGTTGATTATTAGCATTTTGTAGTAAACTGTACCAGCTTTTACTACCGCGTAATTATAAATCCGCAGCTATGGTAAACATGTATACATGTTTGTAATTCTAAAATCTTGAATACGCACCAGAATTTGAAGTTGTAATCTAAAATATGTATCCATTGCTATGCAAACACTCTCCATGGCTCTAAAATCTTTTATGTGGATCGGAGAGTAGACTTTTGGAAGGGAAATGCTAACTAATGACAGGCAAATATTGACTGTAAATGAAAATAATAATGGAAAAGTGGTGATCCATAGTGTTTTTTAGCACGAGAGAAGTGTCCGTAAAAGTACGAAAAAAATTGCTTGGAACCAAGAAATGAAAGCAATCCCTAAGTTTGTGTGGGAAGAGGCCTGTAAATTTTTATATTTAAATATTTTATGACTTGCTACTGTACTTTAAAAAGTTTAAGACCACCACCACACGCCGTTTAGGGCCCGGAAAAATTTTTTTAACGAATATCAGTAAATATGTTTTCTAAATTTGTAGAGTTAAAACTGCAAAATTTAAAATGAGCTCCACACGGGGTACGATAGTCCTATACAATGGTCTAGGTTTAAAATAATACAAGGGAAAGAAAAGTAGTTGACCTCTCACATTTTTGGGATACAATACAACACATGCAACCAACCAGGGCATCCCATGCACCTCAATTTTCTTTTAATGGTACGTAAATAAATATTTCTCCATCAACTCTATTTATTTATATAATCCTATGTGCTGAGCTTTCAGTATTCTTTTCTCAAATATTAAAATGAAACTTGAACTTGCCTGGAAGATTCAGAGCAACCTATGGGACTGGATATCTTATAATTTAGTTCATTTATATAATCATTCTTCCTTAGGTAAATTGTATGGAAGAATCTCTTTAGAACAAAAGTAGGTGCCTGTGACCAAATTTGCATTGGCAACTAGGGGTTGAAAGTTCCAATACATTATACTCTGTGATAGTACTGTTGCCCTCTTTTTTCTTTTTTTTCTTGACCAGATCACGGATTTTCTCATTGAACTCAAATCAACCAATTACATCTTTAACCAACCGAACTTCTACCTCAGGCGGAATACAACCTGAATTTAAAACAAGATTTCTATTAACGCGTGTTTGGGCCCGTCTCGGGTCCAACAAAGATAATCGGAGCCGCTCATTTTGTTCAATATACTGTATTTTGCTTAAGGTCCTCTGTAAAAAATCAGCTCTATCCGACATCGATAAGGACATTTACGAAGCGTCCAAAATTGATAAGGGCATTTTTTAAAGCGATTTTGGACTGTTCGTAAATGCCCTTATCGATGTTGGATGGAGCTAATTTTTTATAAGGACCTTAAGCAAAATATATTGAATAAAATGAGCGGCTCCGATTATCTTTATTGGATCCAAGACGGGCCCAAATCTGTATGCGCTGTTTGTGCTGAAGCTGCTGCACTAGCAGCATTTTTGACCAAATAAAGGACCAACATCTATCCTTGGCCAATGTCCTAATATCTTCAACCATCGTGCTAACCTCCCAAGGACCAGAACTATCTGCATCTGTAACAGCCTTGATCAACTCTAAACAATCCGATTCAAAGATAGCTTGAGACAGATTTGTCTCAAAGGCTGTGGTAACTGCAATTCTAAGAGCCCAGGCTTCAATCGAAATAGCTGAATCAGTTTAAATTCTTCCTACTCGCCAACATTAAGTTGTTACACCACTATCTCAAGCGATAACGTCAAAGGCAACCAAGCTGCGGGAAGAGTTATAATGCTCCATCACAATTAAATTTAATAAAAGCGGGGGGTGGTGGTGGTGGTGGGTTGCATTTCGTGTTCCTCTTTGCTTTCATTGGATTTACCTTAGGAACCACAGACAGAGCTCTAAGAAGGCTGTATTTATGGTTTCCTGCGGATTCAGAGGTTTTCCTTTAAACACAAAAGCATTCCTAGCTTTCCGAATGGCCCAACAAATTTGGAAGATAGTAGCTACTAGGGGTGTGCACGGGTTGGGTTTGACCCCGACCTAACAAAAATCTTAGGCCCACAAACCGAACCGAATAGGGGTAGGAACTGTCCGCAAATCTGATTTATTGGGTTGGGTTCGAGTCAGGTCCAACAAAAAACCGAATTGGTCTTTATCGATTGGTCAGGTCATGTCGGGTAAGAAACGCACCACCCCGAGCCGAAATATGATTTTTTTACAGAAATTGAACCCGTACCATCTGAACCACGTGTTCGGCCCCGCCCGAAACCCTTCGGGTCGGGTTGGGTAGGTGGGTTTTTTGCACAGGCCTAGTAACTACTTCTTCCGTAGGAGATTCTTTGGCCAAATCCCCACATAAAAGATCCTCCATCCATCTATCAGCGGCAGTAATCAACCCCTCCAAAATCCAGATAAGATTTTCCACTCCCAAACAAAAATAGTTTCGTCCATGGGCAATGGAATAAGATATGTTCCACAGTCTCATCCTTCTCATTGCAAAATTGGGCACAAGGGGGAGGGGGAACACTTGCGTTTGAACAGGTTAGCTTTACAAGCTATCCAGTTTTTCACCACTTTCCACATAAAGATGCCAACTTTTGGTGGTGTAGGAACATTCCACATTCTGATCCACATCAAATTTGGAGGAGAGAATAAGATGATGAGGCTTTAGCAGGTAGCATAGAGACACTCCTGTTGCCCTCTTTCTACACCAATCTCTTTTGGATGACTTGTGAAAAATTGCGTTAATTGCTCCATTTTGTACCCCACATAAAGACTTTCTTAGGTCCATTTCAAATTTATTTTGATAATTCAGGTGTTCAGGCCAGTTTATGCGCACCTTCATCAATCCTGGACGCCCAATCACAATACTCACTTGTGGCTGAAGAAATTGCTCCGCATGTACTGGCTCCAAAAGAATTGATAGCACCTGTAAAGATTCGAACACGAGACCTTAAAAAGAAGTAAATCTCTAATTAAGCCCCAGGTCTTGACCAGAAGGTGAAACCCCTCGGTTTTCATTCCAAAATTCCTCCCATTTTCAGAACACATGAACCAAATTAAATTCCCATATCCTAAAGAATTAGAATCTTTCTTAGCTGGAAATACCTAACTTTGTATCCAAACATCATGACAACACTTTGGCTTTGCACCTTGAGACATCATTGTCAATGATGAGGTAATTTGAAGGTGGGGTTTTATTCAAAGTTTTCCCTGGGAGATGAAAACCAAATGATAAGAGAAGAAATTGTCGAACTCAATCTTACAAATAGACTTGTATGCATGCTTTCATGTCATAAAGCAAAAAAAAAAAATTCCCATATGCAAAGGACATATATATACTCAAGAACATATGCCCTACTAATTGCTGTAGTAGGTAATGACATAGTATTGGATTCACGCTAGCTCCAAACCCCCCTTGGCCTGTTGCGTACTCGGTTGCTGCAAGCTTGCAAGCATCGATATGCAATTCTCTTCTCTTTATGTACTCTCACATTTGCTGGCGGAATCCAAATTGGATTTATGCCCTTTCACCGTCGTCCGTCAAGTCTTTAGAACTTTGTTTATCCTATAGTCTCCTTGTTGGCCCCTACGTTTACCTACTAATCTATGGTTACAATAATCTTTTAAAGGGTGTTGTTTACTCGTGCTCATCGCTGTAAATTTGGTCCGAACAAGATGTCAAAAATGCTAGAAAGAACTGCAAATTAGTTTGCGGATAAAAGAAAAAGCACAAGTAAGAAGTTAGAAGGAAAAAAAAAAATACACTTTTTTGACTAGGTTGACAGATAAAAACCCAATTTTTTTCAGAAACAAGCAAGAGCTGAAATTAATCAGGTAAAAAAAGCCAAATTGTTGTAGCAAGGCTGTCTTGTTGGAGCACAGTTCTGAAAAGGGCCCAGTGATGAGTTCGGCTAGCTGGTTAATTAGGTGTCCTGTTTTCATGCGAGGCCAACAAGAACCAAAAGGCGAAATAAAAGACAACCCAAAACAGACATCAAAAGCTTGGATTTCAGCGGGAGGTAGTTGGAGGCCAGCTGTTCCACATCAGCTTGATCTTCTAGCTAAATGGTAGGAGTAATATCCAGCCAGAATGGAGAGGTTTTGATGAGTTCAATCATGGCACCCAAGTCGTACCAGACTTGGGTCCCAATTTGTTTGTGTATAACTTAGGTGTGTCGACTTTAGACTTTTCCCTTTGAGTTTGGCTGTCTTGTATGGAGGAGTTTTTATTGTTTTAAGGGCGAAAAATATTGGGTATGCCAACCATCTATGGATAGGTCAGTGGAGGGCCAGAGTCATGATTTTATTCTGTAAACAAAAGATCCCATGAACTTATACTCCTAAGAAACTGCAAAACTCAAGAATTTCGATAGACAGTATACATTAATCATAATGAATTTGAGATAATCAAACCGAAGTATGAAAGGCTTAAAGTTTAGGTGGCATGAGATAATCCCAATAGATTTTAAATAAATAAAAAAAACTTTTGCTTTGATATTTCAATTTATTTTTTTTTGGGTAATTGAGGAACAACCTTACAGCCGAGTCACTATTGGACCTGACTGTGCAATCCAACCCTCGGAAGAGATAGCACGGAATTGGTATTTCATTATTGCTTCGAAGAAACATTAGGACACGGAATTGGTTGGGCTTCGGTGGTAGCATACGATCCATAATAATCTTCGGAACCCATAGCCCAAAACTGAGAATACCACGGGATCCATTTTGGGCTGCATTTTGGGCTTCACTTAAATTTCACTCGCAGTGTCCACAACAATGTTTTCTCGTGACCGAACTTAGTTGGACAATACTCGAGCTCGAGTTCATGTAGCCCCTAATTTTTTACTGAGGCTAAACATACTCCTAATATCACTCACGCGTGGTAGGACATTAACTTCAGTCACGACGTAGGCATGGTGAGATCCTCGTAGTGTGACGGGGCAATGTTTCTTGAGAGAGAGAGGAAGGGGTACCATACCTGCACTTTTATTTTGCGTTCCAATAATATACTGTTTTCTGGTGATCAATTTGGCTACTATTTTTTTACTTATTCTAGATGATCAAATTTGGATATGCAGCGGATAGACTTACGAAAATTTTATGCTAAGACCCCGATTGGATGGTGGATGAAGGAGGGGGATGAGGAGTTGATGCGACACTTTTGACTACGTTCTTTTGAGGTTTGTGAACCCCATTTACTATAACCAATCGGGACAAACTCACTAGGTCACGACTCTTTCATCTTACTAGGAACTCATAGTTCAATTTTTCTCATCGGCATGTAATTATTCTTTCCTTAGCCACTTTTCTTTCTTTCTTTTTTTCCTATCCTATAATGAGTTTATTTCTTTTTACTTTTATCGATTGAGTTATTCGGCTTGGTTATCTTTTTTATCGTTTGACATAAAAACACCCTTATTTACCAGGGTACAAAGTCAAGTTTGCCCCAAAAATAATCATGGTCTAATGCGAGATCATGGAGCCTATGAAATGTTTAATGCGCGGTTGGTACGCCTGTCTACCTTTACGAATATTAGGAATTTTCTAAAGGCGCCCACGGCCTATCTATCTAATGTTTAGAATTTTTTTAAATGGAGTTGATGCGCCTGTCTATCTATTTTGAATATTTAGAAATAAAATTAATCATTGCGTGCCCAATTTGAAGAACTTTTTGAGAATCTCTATAAAGCTATAGTTCCCCAAACTCCATCAGTGTGAACAATTCAAAAAAAAAAAGGCATCTCAACAAGCTACAATGACCCCTCAATTACAAGAATCTAGCACTCCTTCAAAAGTTGATTACTGGAATTGAATTCCATGCTACACCTTTATGCACGTGATAAGAAAAGAATACTTACTACTATATTGAGCAAAGCTAATTGAAAAGGACAATCCAACTTATCTTCTAGTACTTCTTCCCCCCCTCCCCTTTTTTTCAATCTTGATTCCAACTTATCTTCAACTACAAAAATATACACACAAGAGTGGGAAAGACACTTTTACTTGCACCAGAAGAAAATCTAAGAAAAGAGAAAAACTTCTTTACGGAGGGTACCGTAAAGAAGTTTTACGGAGGTGCATCGCAACCGTCCAAAATACTTTTGGACGGTTGCGATTCACCACTACTGTAAAGAGTTTATTCACTGTCCCGCTGTGAATAAATATCTATCTCAAGGAAAAATAAGTTTGAGGAAAAGGGGTGCGTTTGGGAACAGCATGATCAGACCCAGCCCTGTTTGTAGCGGTTGAAGAGGTCCTCTGTCTGGGCATTCCTGAAAGCACTGCAAGCAATGAGATAGACCCAGATCAGAACCACCACTGCTATGATCAAGACCACGTTACTTTTCCTCCATTCCCTCCTGAGGTTCCCCAGCAGTCCAGCTTTGCAAGAATCGCAGTTGTAGCACAGCTGGGTTTGGTCATTGCTCCAAACTGCGCAATCCGGGTCGGCCAAAGCGTTCACCGGGCTTACCCACATTGTTGGGTTGACAAACTGGTATCCACAAATGGTTGGAGGTTTACAACATCCTGACTGCATAAAATGAAATGAAGAATAGGTTACATATCTCAAAAAACAAGAAGAAACAAGGCAAAAGAGAGAGACTTAACTGATACGGAGTCCGATTTTATTACCCCACTCGACGGGTAAAATTACCCCTCAATCCTATCGGAATGTACAGTAAATCCTTTTAAATTTGAATTAATCGGAAATGAGGGTGACAAAACTGTTTTACAACTCATACACAGGTGCGGAGCTAGATATGGTCAAGAGGGTTCACCTGACCAAACTGACTTCCGCACTAACCTATTAATCTGATGAAAACTTTACTTTATTGTATGAATTTGACCCCAGAATTCTAATGAAATTGCCTTGACTGTCCATTCTTTTTACACTAGAGTTTAGCTAACTATGTCAATAAACGTTAATACTCATTGAATGCTAAACAAGTTAAAATTAGTCGATGTTCACGTGTAATCTTGCCCGGACACCTGAGTTATTGAAAAAATAACCACAAATAGCCTATGGATGGCAATCTTGCCCATTCACACACTTTGAGTAGCCCATTTTTGCATCTTCAGGATGATTGATGTCACTGGCATATATATATCTTTGGGCATGACATAGAGAGAAACTTTTTTACAGAGCAATCCGTAAACCGCTAGTAGGCGCGGTCAAAATCATTAACTTGTGCCAGGGGAGATTATTTGACCCTTCAATTGCTCGCGGACACATGACAATGGGGCCCACAGAAAAGGGTGGCCTTGGTCAAATCCCCACCTGGAGAAGAATAGTTGACCACCCAATGAGAAGAAAGCACGTGTGCAAATAAGACACAAGGGTGCCCCCGCGGAAGATCATCGCAGGAAGTTACCGCGGAGCCCCACGGGTGCCGCAGAATGGTAAAATGCACCCCGGAATAGTTCTAGCAGCGAGAGACCGCGTTAAGAGCCCACAAGTCGCTGGGACCTCGTAATCACAAAAAAGTTGAATTGAAGAGTTCCCGGGGTTCCATCCTGGCCAAGAGGCAGGGTCTGAAAGGAACCCCGCAGAGAAAAGTATGATCGCCACGGGTCGCGACCCTGCTCCAGCGGGAATCAGGGAAATTCTTGTGGCTTGGTGGCTTGGGGTGGAGGTATCGTCGCAGGAATTCAAGTCGTCCCGCGAAAAAGTGTCTGCAGAAGGGCAAGTTTCCTCAAGGCCAGGAGGTACAGAGGGAAGACGTGTCAGGAATTAATAGGAGTGCCGTCTTGGGCTTGACACAGGCCCAGGTGCCCTATAAATACCCCTAACATTCCCAATGATGAGTGACGACCCTTTTCTAGGAGAAAGCGTGTGAACACTGAATTTAAGGAATGAGAACATTCTTACTCAGAGAAAAGAAGTGACCTCACTCATTCAAGCCCGGAAAAGGCCAGACACCCCGCGGAGAACAAGAGGGACGTGCTGCCTCTGTTCCTTCCATACCTCCTGCTCCACCCCTCACCCCTCAAGATTCCTTCTCCATTTCCTTCCACTAATCATCAACCAATCGCACATCTCTAGCTCACAAATACTCACACATAAGCACCTCATTACGGACCCCTTTCCGAACCTACACCGCTCAATCGTGCGCGTCCAAAAGAGTTTTGGGCAATCAGATTTTAAAATAAAATTCGCTAGAATAGTTAAATTCTTCTATCAATTAGTTTTTTTAAAATTCGGACCATTGATTGTTGAAACAGACGGCTAGAATTGCGTGGAACCGTAAATAACTTGTTCACGGCGGCTCCACCATGAATAAATTTCTCTCCATGTCATAATGCCAAGGCTGGCAACAATATAACCCTTTTCAGCTTCTTGTATACAGATCGACCATACTGAAATTTGATATGTTTATAGTATTCACTTAAATTTTAATACTAAGATGGAGCAGCAAAAAAATCATAAAAAAAAAAAAAGATTGAACCGGATCGATCCATTTAGCATGGTGCATGTTATGTATTGGGCCCACCAATTAATGCAAATTTTGACCCTCAAAAAAGTTAGCCGAACGGTGGTTAGAATGGGGCTCAGATTACAGTAAAGTGTAGACAACAAATTCACGTGGTGGGTCCACCCACTAACTCTTGGTTCTATTCTTCAAAATAAAGAAATTCTAGGACATCCGGGCTCATTGACTTCATTCACTGGAGAAATTTTTTTTAGCGTCAGGTGGGCACCACGTGATATCCATCCGTATTTTGAACGGTTTGAATGTACCGAGCGATATCACGTGGTATCCATTTGACACTGAAAAATTTATCCATTCACTGACAAACTTCATTGAACATATACCTTTCAAATGTAAGATTTTTACTCGTAAGTTGTTGGTCACTCTGTGCTAAATTGGCTTTACAATCATTCACAATTAAGTTGGAAACCCAAACGAGTGTAAGATGGATCTTAAAGTCCCGAACCACACATTTGCACTACATTTGTATTGGGTTCAGATTCTCTCCGATCCAAAACAAAAGACTCCAAATCTAATGCATTCGTTCATATAATCAATGGTTCGGATCTCATCCAATTAATCTAAATTAAAGACCTGAGAGGATAAAATTCCATTTATGCGTGAGTTCTAGCAAAGTTGGTGTGAGAGAAGAAGGGAATCAACTAGTGCCTTGGATGGTCGAGAGACAAATTATGGTGGAAGATTTAATGATGTGGATGGCAATATTCGAATTTCAACAATATTAGAGGGAAAAAAGAGGTCGAGAAAAAAGTGAAGTAAAAGAGATATTATAGAATATACTCACTTTGTTCTTTTATAAATTTTAAATTTACACATGTACGGTACTTAATAAATTTCTGTCTATCTCTATCTACTGATTATCACTATTATTTTCTTATATTTTCATAGCGAAGTATCCGAGCCAACGTGCGCGTATTTTAATTAATCCTAGAGACTATAAACCATTTGTGTACTAGCGGGAAGCGCATTTGAAGTCAGAGCAAATGCTCTATATAAATTGGCCCCAGAAAAATTAATAACACCTAAGAGGTTTTTGAACCTGAGAACTTAAAAGAAAACAAATCTCTAAGTCTCCAGGCATTGACCGCTAGGCCAACCCTTGGATTTTTGACATTTTTTTCTTAAATGTTCACATGAACTTAGGACGAGAGAGAATTCAATTCCATTTTTCATTTGCATCACTGTTCATTGCAACGAAACAAACAAGGCACAATCAAAAGCAGAGGATCCGAGTCATCCGACTTACCTGAAGAGGAGAAATATGAGCGGAAAAAAACTGCTCAGCCGTAATAAAATCCCTATCAAGCTTGGCACAGGTATCAGAATTAGCAAGACAGGCCCTTATCTTCCCCCAATTTTCGTAATTCACAACATGGTTCCTCAGCCACGCCGAGAACCCGGCCAGCCGGTACTCCTGGTACCCGCGGCCCGGGACGGCGTACCCGCCGGAGGGGCGGGTGACGACGAAGGCGAGGACGAGGAGGATGAGGAGGGCGGTGATGAGGACGGCCATACACATGAGGTAGAAGGCGAGGAGGGACTGCTTGTTCCAGTATGCGCCGACGAAGCCGGCGAGGGAGACGAGGAGGACGGCGATGCCGATGAAGACGACGGGCCAGCGGAGCCAGTGGATGCAGGCGTTGTCGGGCTTGGAGGCGAGCCAGATGCCCGAGGCGATGATGGGGATTGAGCAGAGGAGGGAGATGAAGTTTAGGACGGAGGTTATGTTGTTGCTCACGGCCATGGCGGTGCTGGTGCTGGTTCTGTTGAGAGGGAGAGAGAGAGATGTAGAGAGAGAGAGAGAGAGAGAGAGAGAGAGAGAGAGAGTGTGTGTGTGTGTGTGTGAGTTTTTGGAGTAGCAGAGGGGGATGGGTTGGGCTGATCAAAAAAAAAAAAAGACGGGATGGGTTGGAGGAATTTTTGCTGGGCACCACGGGCTATCCGAGCATTGCATTTGGGCAGTCTATTTTAATTTTGAACGGTTCGAATTGGAGAGAAAAAAAAAAGTGGTAGGGTAAAAGGAGAGAAAAGATTTCAATCTAACCGTCCAATACACTATTGGACGACCTGGATGCATTGCTCAGACACCACGTGAGCATGGTCACGTGATACCCATCTAGCATCCAAAAATTTCTCAAAGTGTTTGGATCATGTTTTTAGATGAGAGGGTAATGCTGGGAATGGTGGGATAATTATTTGGTAGTCTTGGGTTAGTGTCACGTGACGCTTCAACACTCTTCAAAATTACGCATTTCTTCTGATTTCGGGGCTGGTGGGGGGAAAACAAGGCTAATTATATGGATTCAACATATACGTGTGGGCACTGAATAATTACTCGGGGCCGCTGGGGAAACGTATTTTGACGCTTTTTCAACTTTCTTGTCTTGCTCCTAGTGTGAACCGCATGACTTTCTACATACCCGCTTTTTTTTCCCCACGCGTCCGCGCGCAACAAACGAAAACTGGTTTACCATTCTACCCCTTGATTAAATTATTACTACTAATTGAAAATATATTTTGCACGAAATATATGTACGCGGTATGTGCAGATGAATCCCTGTACTCATATTCTTTTCGTTCATTGGTACATTTACCTTCCGTCTGGTGTTTGAGGGGGGATGCTCGATTTCCTATGTCCCGAAAACTCATGTACTAATTTCTGTGCCAAGAGGATTTTTCGACCGTTAAATTATATAATCTTTTTTATGTTTTAAATAAATTAAACGGTCAGAAAATTCATCGGCACTAAGAATCCTTCATCCCTTGGGGGCAATGAAGTCCTAGTATTTTTTAATTTTTTTTAACAATTGAGAACTTGAGAGGATGGAGTCAAGGGTCCCCCTAATCGACTCATCCCTCTACTCCCCATGTCCAGGAATAGAGGCATCTCGTTACTTGTTACAACAATCTTTCAACGCCTCATCCAACACGGATCCGGATCCTCTGTGAGGATCGTATGAGTGTTTTAATAGGAGAATGCCACCTCATAAATTAAGGGATCCAACGGCGGTTTGGGGTTAGGCTCTGATGGGGTTAGGGTTTTTTTATTTTTTTTCCCACCATTTGGCTTGATTTCTACCGGCTAAGTCTCTTCAGTCCGGTGTTTCCATTCTAGTGCTCTAGATCCGATGGGTGTTGGGTAAATAATTTTAGTTAGGTTTTTGGTGGTCTGGCCGGAGTAGAGAGTTTCGGTGGTGCAGAATCAGTGGTGGTCGTGTTCTGGGGTTCTTTCCGGTAGTGGCAGCGGTGGTAGATAGTGGCTATGTCGAGGTTTTCCAAGAACAGTACCGGTACTGTTTGGTCGGCTGTGTTTCTCCCTATTTTGATTGCTGTTCAACAATAGATCTGGCGGTTGGGTATGTTTGTTCTTCGGCTATCGTGGGCGCATTTGGCATGCCGGAGATCTTCCCCTGTGCTACCTCAGCATTAGCGCCCGAAGCCTTGTGTGGCAGCGAAGGTTTGCCTTGGAGAACTCCACAACTCTAGATTGGGTCACCTGGTTCAATTCCGGCCGGCGGCCCTTGCGGCTCGTCCTTGGGAGCTGATATTTCCTTCTCGCTTGTATTTGTTGTTGTTTTTATTATTACATATGTGCTTATTGTCTAATGGTGTGTGCTGGGATTCTGTTTGGTATCTCTCTGCCTAGTCCCAGACGGAATTCTTATGCCGACACTTGTGTCAGCTGCTTTTGCAGGGTGTCCTTGAGTTTGTGGCCTGGTATGCTTTATGCAGTAACTCGTGTCTCGGATTAAATAGTTTGGTGTACTCCTGTATATTGCCGATGCAATCTTTGCCTTCAAGCATGAATGAATGAATTACCTTATTTCAAAAAATTGAAATTAAAATTAAGGGTTCCAACGGCAGAAAATTAAGACACTCATTTTATTTTATTTTTAACTCAAAACGACGTCATTGAGCTAACGTAAACACTAACTAAGAAAAAACGGAAAGCAAACGCACTTTTGTTTCTTCTCCATCCCCATTCCACACTGCCTGGTTTCAAACCCCCTCACAGACCAAAACCCCTTTTGATTTCCCACTCCAACCTCTTCAAGGATTCATGGGTCATGGCCTGGACTTGACGATGGTGTGTTTCCAATTTTAATTTTATTTCTGCTCCCACCTTAGTTCCCATTTTCGTCCCAATTAGTCACAGATGAACTCCGTCCATCCCATTTTCATCCAAAGTCCACAGAAGAACTCCGTCCATCGTTTTGAGTCAACCCAAATCAGGGTTTGTTGTTTGATCCATTTTTTTCAAGGACGCATCTGATATGGATTTTCAAATCTTTGTTTTCGAGATTCAGCTGCTTTCTTTTTCAGGACTTTGATTTCTGCAAATTAAGCTCTCTGCATCATTTTTGTAAAATAGCCACCGAGCAACGCCTTTCATTGTTCATCTCTGTGAAAAAGGACAGAGTTTTGAGTATCCGTAAGCAAAAATATGAGCCAGACTTTACTGATTCGAAAGTCCCATTAAACTCTATTTCCAATTTGAGAGATTACGGTTTTGGTTTGCTAGTTCGGTTAAAAGGGGTCTGAGGAGGTAGAAGAAAGGTTGGTAGAGCTAACGGCTTTGTGTTAAAATTCTTTCCGTTTGTGTTTTTTGTTACTGGACGACGCCGTTTCATTTTAACAAAAGACTGCCCTTTTTTTTGGCCGTTGGATCCTTTTCTCTACGAGGTGGCCCTCACCCATTAAAACTCTCGCACGATCCATACAGAAAAATCCTCGTAAAAGATCCGGATCCATCCAACACTGCCATTATAACAAACTCTCCGACACGACTCCAACCAAAATATACATCTCCATAAATGCCGTGGTTTATGTAATAGTACAAGTATTTGTACGCACTATTTTTGGAGTAGTATTTGTCTACTTGGTTTGGTTTAGGGGGAGGGAGGGCTTTATATCTGGGTCAAGAAATCTGCACACCATTTGCTCGACACGGTGTCCGACTGAAACTATGAATTGGTTTCTTGTTTGCATTTAGATTCTGGAGAAGAAAGAGCTGAAAACTAGTTTGAGTCTTTACCGAAACTAGTTTTAGATTCTGCTTCCGTTCTTATCTGCCATTACGCGGTGCAAATAACTCTTGTATCTTCCGTCAGTTACCACTTCCACTTGATCACCTGTGTTCCTTGGATGCTTCTATTCTTAAAAGGTGGAATTTTGACCCATTTTTCAATATTTTTTTTTAAAAGAAATTGATTTTAGCACTCCAAAACGACGTCGTTTTGTGTATAATACAATTCAGTTTTGGAACTCTTCCATCAATTTTTAGAGTACCAAAATCACAATCATTTCTATATTCGGAACTATTCTGCGCTTTTTGGGGTTTTGGAACTGCTCAACCCTTTCGTTATAAAAACATATTCTGAAATCGAGTACCCCAATGTCTATTCGTCTCCGCTTATAGTTCCTTCTACAACCATTTTACACACACTCCGCACCTAGGCGTGGGGTGGGGTGGGGTGATCTAAAGAGTTGCTCATAAAGAAAATTGAAGCTAAGAGTCGGAGACTTTAAGATCGAGCAAATCATAAGTCCAGACATTCATCACCCGGCCAACTTGTTGGAGTTATGAATTGGTTTCTTGTTTGAATTAACATTCTGGAAAAGAAAGAGCTGAAAACTTGTTCGAGTCTTTAACCCATTGGCTTATGGATGCAGCAAGCGCCAATGATTCTTGTCTTCCTCGACTTACCATTCCACAAGAGGAATTGAATTAAAAATGCTACTTGATACATATGAGACGGCAAGGAAGCATTGATTGAAAACAAAGAAGATACAACAACAACAACAATGAACCCATCTAGTCCCAAATCATTGGCTCTATGGGCGGGGCAGAATTGAAGACAGACCTAATCTTTAGCAATATATGCACGAAGTGACTACTCTCAGAATACCATCATAACAGTGGGCCCCTTACATCTCCAAGAACCGAAAAGCTAATGGGATTTTTTTCTGAAAACAAAGAAGATGAAAATACAAATACAACTGAAGCACTTCTGGGGGTGTGGCATTAGTACACATAATACACACACCCGAGTGATTTTATTCCCTAGTGAAGCAACAGATTTTAGCTTCTGTACACATCCGAGGAAGCAACAGATATTAGCTTCTGCTGGAAACTAGAATGTAAAACTAAACAAAGCACACAGAGATATGGAGTTAGCAAGACACATAGCATGATGTGCTTATTCTCTCAAACGAGAAGACTTGGGTGTCCATTCAACATTTTCTTCATGGATTCAAATCTGGGACCCTTGTCTGCAAACTTAGTTGAACCATAAAGGTTCAGATAATCTTGAAAGCGGAAGTGGTTGGGGTATAAGAGTTTGGGAGCAGGAGAAATGATGGCTTCTCCCGCAGGATTGTAGAAGGTGGCAATAGAGATTCTGCTCCCGTTCTTGTCTGCGATTACACGGTGCAAAGTACTCTTGTACCTTCCGTTAGTTAACACTTCCAATTGATCACCTGTGTTGACAAAGAGGCTGTTATTCTTAGAAGGTGGAATTTCTACCCATTTTCCGTCTTTATGGAACTGGAGACCGGGGACTTGATCATCTTGGAGCAAGAGAATGATCCCGCCTGCATCCGTATGCTCGCGGAGTCCTCTAACAAGTTCAGGGTGAGGACACTGGGGGTATTTCGCCACTTTGGTTCCTACAGAAGGACCTTTGCTTCCTGAAAATGCTTCCTTTATGTAGTCTTTCTCCAAACCGAGATTCTCACACATGAGCTCTGACAGTTTCTCTGCTAGCTTGATAAGTTGATTGATATACGCATCCATCGTCTTGCTGCATATATGCTTCTTTGATTAGCCAGGAGACGTATACAGGTGCACGAAATCGAACAGCTTATTTTGTATGATCCAAGAAAAAGGAGTTTTGGCATTAGATTTCCTTGTAAGTAACAGTAAGTATTCCCTCCGTTCGGAATGGTTTCTCCAATATGTGTCTTATGTGAATGTTCCAAAATGACTTGTACATTTTGAAAGGTCAATGTGCCAAAGTACGTAAAATTTCAGATCTGCCCATTCTTTTTTTATGTGGGAAGCTTGCTTTTTAACTCAAAACCTATGACGGGTATCTTTTGAAATGATTCCGCTAACAAATGCCTCTGGGGCATTAGTTTAACCCTAATAAATGCAGCAATTTTATATTTACAATAGCCCACATTAATTGTTTTGTAATCAACAACCATTAGTTTAGGGGAGCTAAACAACATGAATTGCATCGGTGATGGACCATAATATTTTCCAATAGTACCCTCTACTCAGATGCAATGAATTGACCATTTCATATTATCCAATAGAACCCTCTACCCAAACGAAATTTATATTCTTACATTATTTTAAGATTAAAAAACGATACATAAATAGGAAAGAATAAAAACTCTAGTCACAAAGAATGGGGATGAGAACTACCCCTATCCTCCTCCTCAACCTTACTAAAACTTAATGAGGTCAACAATTAAACCTCATAAAAAAAACAATTCTTTCGCACGATTGGCTGTCTATAATATCCTAGCCTCTTGTTCTTCGTCATTCTTCCTAAAATTTTGAATAGGTATTTTTTCAGTATTTTAATTTATAAAAAAAATTATTTAGCTTTTTATCTTAATTTGTGCGATTAATCATTCGTCTCGACGTGGAATAAAATAAAGTATAAAAATATGGATAAAAGATAATGTAAGGCAATACATAAACAAAACTATCAGATGCTAGTATTTTGTTCATCTTAAGTGAACTTTTTTTTATTTTTAATAACCTTTTATTTTTTAGACTTCTCTTGTTGAAACGGATGATTAGTCAAAAAAAAAAAAAAACATGAAAGTAATAAAAATTCAAAAAAAAATCAACAAAAATACCAAAAATTAAAGGTACAAAAACTCAGGGATTTGACATGATAAATATATTATTATATCTCTTACAAAGTAATAAAGCTAACATAAACCTTGACTTTAATTTTTGAAACCAATAAACAACTAATAAAAAACAAGGGTAGATTTGGCATAATAAATATTTGGTGCTACTACAATTAGTACTAATATTTGAGACCCATCGTTTACCGAATCTACAGTATTAACTAACCTTGAAAATAAAAAGTTGTTTGCCATTCTGATAACAATTAATATACCAATATTTGAGACCCTCGTTTATAAAATCTACAGTATTGACTAACCTGGAAAATAAAAAGTTTGCTATTCTTATAACAATTAATGCACTATAACTTGTGCCCCAGGGGTATCAATTAGCATTTGTCTTTTTAAAATTAAAACTTTTAAGTGTGATGATTATGTTAACTTAGGAAGTCGGATTCTTCAAGTCAACAAACAAATTAAGACGGATGGAGTAGCTTGGAAAGCATCGCCGCTGCCTACTGCTTTGCTCAAGCTTATTCATCCTCGTTTCCATTGTCTAAACTCTGAACGATTTATATTTCTTGCTAAAAGTTGGACAGGTGAAATTTTAGAACTACTCACCAGAGATCATCTGAGAGGTTTGGAATCTCATTGACGTTGGAATTCGGACGATGCCAAATGAAGAAGGTGCTTTCCCAGTCTGCACAAGAGGTAATGCTCTTCTTCTCCAACCCTTTGGCTATCTCTGACTCATAGAAGCTTTCCTTCATATTCTCCTCATAATGCCGGTTCACCAACTGCTTGACTTTGTCCATCAAGTCTTTGTCAATTCCATGGTTCTCAATCTGCAAAAACAAACCTTGTCAGAATTTGTACTACTATTAAGACTCCATTTCGATTACTGAAATTTCGTTCGATTCCCGTTTACCTGAAAGAAGCCCCCCTTTTCGCAAGCTTGGTGGAGAAGTGCCATGGTTTCACTTCTCTTCTCCCCATCAAGCTTCTCAAAGTCTATCAGAGGGACCTCCATCTCCGTTTCAGAATGAAGAGATATTGCAAGTTAATGGGGGTTTTATAGGCACAGAGGCTCAGGGGACAGATACTTTAAATATTGTTAATACATTTGGATACAGTTAATTTGAGGAAAGGGGTAGTTGCAGGCTAACGGCTAACCGTTACATTGAACAAAGCGTTATTTTGGTGCCTTGGGATGAGCAACCCAAATCAATGGGGTCCCAATTCAATTCACTTTGCCCATGTTGATTAATCTTTTTATTATTATCTGAAAACTCCAAGCGGCCAAAACCTTCTCGTATGCAATAAGTATTGTTTCTCGTCAAAGTTTCCTAACTTGTAATAATGGCTATCATGTGCTCTCTCTCTCTCTGTCAATCTAGATCTCCATGCTTATTATATTTATGTCAACTACTCTTAAGTTTTTGTTAGATTGTTCAACGTTTCCGGAGTACCATGTGGCGTTGTCTGTATGGTACTCCCAACAATTTACGTTGCGACAAATTTTGCGGTAGGAACATTATCAGTCGCTTTTGTTGGATGGCTGGAAACAAGGAGTGACCCACATTGTGTAGTGACGATCTTCTGTTCGTGAAGCACTCCACATGGCATTGTCACATGGTACACCGGGAATACGCGGATTTCCCAATAATTGGCCATTTTGTTCTACATAGTGATGCCAAAAAGCATTACTTTAACTGGTTGTATCTTGAATTGGAATTCAATTGTTTTCGTAAAACAGGGGGCCGTGCCACTGAATGAATTGCGTGGAAACAGACAAGTTGGACAAAGAAACCCATAGGCAGGCATCCTGTGGGCTGTTTTGGCTGTCTTGGATTACCTTATAGAGTAACATTGATATTGATATTTGAACTATAAATCTTAATCAGCTCTTTGCGTTCCTAGAGGGTTTGCTTTTGTAGTTAGCATGCGAAACCTTATTTTGAGTTATCGGGAAAAGATTCAAGTAAAACACAATCTTACGTGATGCAGGGTCCTCAAATAGCAAATGATCAAAGAATCTAATGAGGATATGAACAGATTACAAAAAAATATAAAATACGGCATGTCGATAGTTCCTCTACAATATGAAAAATTTTCTTGGATCCAAAGCCTCATGCATAATCTCCAAACAGATCATAAGGAGTACATAACTTTGGCCGTTCTTCTATTGTTGCAAATCTCTATCTTTTGGTAGTTGCATAGTTTTTATTTTCGTGAAGTCGGGTAATGACATATTCTCTTTTCTTTTACCATTCTTCCCATCGTTTCAATTTTATCCGATGACCCCGAAGCGAGATTTCTTTTACTAATATCGAGTTATTAGTAGAAGTTTGAGAAATTGAGAAGGCCTTAGATCAGTGGGCCGGTTGGTAGCACATAGTCCTTGAATTTCTTATATGGTTGCCTTTGCAGAGTACACACATTTGAATTAGTTCCAGTCAATTGGATCCCTTGATCGCAGCACTTGAAGCACCTTTTTTGGTGCGTCCTTCAATGGGGCCATTATCTTGGGCAATAATCATTTCCGGCTCGAAAAAACGTTGGCCCGAACCCTTTTTTCCCTTGGAAACGAGTCACAAAAGTGGATTAGTTAGTGACTTGGTACGATTGAATTTATAAAAAAAAAAGACTCGGTACCATTGTGTGTGGTGAGATTTTATAAAAGAAAACAAAAAAAATAGCATACGGAGACATATCCATAAAAGTGTCCATGAAAAGCAATCGAACGGTCATGGACACTTTTATGGATACTAGATACAAATAGATCCATCATCTAATATAATCTATAGTGCTACATCAGTCACTTCTGATTATTACATGATTAGGAAAAAGTTTCGTCCCGTTGAAATTGTTGTTTTAAATGCATATAATGAAGTAACCTAAAGAAGTTGTTTGACGCTTTAAAGGAAACTATTTTTTTTGCATTTCTAAATCCTTATTTTATACATAAATGAATTGCTCTAACAAAGAGGAAGTTCCTCTTAAGGATAAATGATTTTAAATTACTATATTGGCATGTTCCCTGGATAAATAGCAACTGGTACTCCTTCATTATCAAAGTGACACAATATTATAATGTACTAAATGTTTCAACGAAACAATGGAACCACCACCCAAAACTGTTCAGAAATTAAATCAAACAGTTAGTGCACATGATGGTCGGTGTTTTAAAGGCCCTCAAATCCTATAGTTCAAGCACACATTCTTTTTTTTTTTTTTTTTTTTTGGTGTGGGTCCTAAAGGGGCAGGACGTTCTAAAATCCGACACCAACTAAAGTTGCATAATTGTACTGTACAATTGGTGTGCATTATGCTGTCATCCATTAGGAAGCATGGGAATAAAACAATAATAAACCCTTTAATTATCCTAGCCTATCAAAGGACCATTCAAAATATAACAAACACAAAACAGAGGCTAGAGTAAATTCTTCAGAGTTCAGAAGATTAAATTCACACGGGTGAAAAACCTCAAACCATTCTCACGGCTATAGCCATACCAGAAAAGATGCAACCACTTGTGACCATGTAGACATATCGAAGACGGAAGAAAATAGGAGAATGGTCTCACTGATCTCATACCTAAAACTGAGGTCACACATGTAAATACAACAACTCTCCTTTTTTGGTACTTAGGAGGGTAGGAAGTTTTTTAATCCAACACCAATTAAATTTGTGTAATTCTGTCGAGTAGTTGGTGTGCGTTATGCTATGATTCTTTAGGAAAGAAAAGTTAAATGCAGATGGGTGTATGTATATAGATAGAGATGGGGTCAGACAATTGTTTAAGTTGCACTTACGGGTTAATTCTTTCCAGCTGCCGAATGTCAGGCGGTATGGAGGTATAGTGGGTGTTTGAATTGCAGGAGGTCGTCCGGGGGCGGAAACTCTGGCGGTCCGGATAAGTACGGCGGGATTTGGGTGGTTTGGAGATGGAAATGAAGATGGAGGTGTGGTCGGAATGGGGCTTGGGTGGGTTTGCATTTGGAGCGGTGGGGAGATGTGGTATAGTTGGGGGAACCGTTCAGAGTTGGGGTGTGTTGTTTGGGTGTCCGGTGAGGGAATAGTTTGACTGTCTTGGGGGAGAAAAGTTACGAGGGGTAGTTTGGGAATGAGAAAAGTCGACAAACAGTCAACTCTTTTTTTTATAGAAAAAAAATATAGATGTTTCATTGATTATATCGGTCTCCATTCTCCAATAGCATATAAGATCATCAAAACAGTGCATTGTAACACCCCCTTTTTTTTTTTCCTTCCTCAACTTTTATAAATTAACTGTAGTTTTTTCCCTTTTATAGTGTCTTCATAGTTTTCCTTTTCACTTGATAAATTTCTTCACATTTTTATAATCGAATAAGTCAAACATCTTACGAATAATCGTTGTGCCCTAAGAGTCAAAACACACATGCGCAAATGTGAACATATAAAATTACGCGATTTCCCGAAACTGGGTGCTCCACGGATTTCTTCACATTTCTATAATCGAATAAGTCAAACATCTTACTAATCATCGTTGGGCCCTAAGAGTCAAAACACACATGCGCAAACGTGAACATATGGAATTATGTGGTTTTTCAAAACCGGGTAGTCCACCGAGAAGAATTAGAGCAACTAACAGAGAAAACAGGAATAAGCTTTTACCTAAGGAAGAACGCTCAACGCTCGTGAATTTTTCACATTGCTAGCCTAGTTGATCTCTCTTGTCTCTCTGATACAAATTCTTCAGAGCCTAAAAGCTCACTTCATGCGTCATGCAAAACAAACACAACTCAATTCGTTCCTTTTTTTCAAAAAGTAACTAACTTTTGAAAAAGAAGGTAAAGTTTAAGGTCAAAAATCATGTGTTTATGCAAATAATTTTCCTACCAATATGGATCTTGTTTGATAGATCTCATTGAGATCTTTTAAACAGTGCAAAATCCCTGACGGATTTGCTCTCTCTTGATATTAGTTTCTCTCGACCATTCCATAGCTCATTGTTGTCGAGGGACTCATCTCAGTAATCAACGATCGGGAGTTGTTCATTGTCATGATGAGATCTGAACCGTCGGATGCACAATATGATGACCCAAAAATTCACAGCACGGTACTGCACACAACATTAAACAACACCATCCCTCAATTGGTTGTCGAGTCTCATGAATTACTTACGTGACATTGACAACGAAAGCACATCACTTGAAAAAAATAGGTTGTTGAATTTTCGTTGTCACTTGTCATATTTGTCAAATTCGTCAAATTCAAATATTCAATACAACCCTGAAAAGTACTGTGCAACGTTACTGAAAATAGATATATATATGCTGATTATGCTCATGTGGTAGGCATTACTTAACTTCGACCTAAAGTTTAATAATGTACCGTCTCAATTATAAAAGCTCAGCTTGTTTATTAAAAAATTCGTTTACTTATAATTCGAGTCTCGAATTGCTTACGAACAAGTCGGTGAATCATTAGGGTGGGGAGTATTTCTGCATGAACCTGTCCCTCTTCTCGATCAAGATAGATGAACCTTTTCGATCCGCACTGTCCAAAATAATTGGTCTGATTCGATCAATAACAACAAAATGCTCCGTTGATTCGTACGAAATCGACAAGCAATTACATAAGAACAATGCTGTGGTGACCATCATTGTATTCATAAAATACATGACAGGTGAGGTGCAATGTATCAATACATTATTTACACATAACTTGATATCAAAAAAGTGGTCACCAGAGACTGTCACCGGGTGGTGGCCATGAGGCCGCGCGTTCTCCCCACGCTCTTCCAGTGCGCGTAGGTTGTCTCTCTCCCTCCCACTTTCGTGGCAAACCCACAACGCTGATCCCCCTTTCCACTCCACCTCCGTTTCCCCTCCTCTAACGACTCCCAAACTCTCTTTTTTCCCTCCGTTATCTTCATCACAGATTGGAATCAAAAAATACATACAGAAAATCACAACCCCCTGAGACGACGACGAAGACGGTTGTTCTCTCTCTCTCTCTCTCTCTCCCTAAAACCACCCACTCTCTCTCCGCACCTGCAATGCGTACAGCTCTCCTCTCGCTCCTCCTCCTCCTCGATCTCTTCCTCTGCTCTCTCTCTCTACCCTCTCTCGACTCGAACGGCTCGCTGGCGGAGTTTCCCAATGCCACGGCCTTGGAATCGAACACCTCGCGATCGGGATCTAAGGAGGACAGCTTCGCCGACATGATCGATCGGGCACTGGAGAAGGAGTTCACCGAGAATGACGAGCAGTCTCAAGGTTTTTGGTTTGATTTTTTTTTTAAACTCCTTTCTTTTCTGGATTTTGTTAGGGTTATTGTGTTTGATGTGTTTATGAGTTAGGGTTTTGCATTTACTGGAAATCACCTCTCTAGGACGTGAGTGGAAAGATATTTTACTTGAATTCATTCATCTGGACAAAACCAAATCTAAGCATAAATTTGAGTAAAAGCTGCATTAATGGCATAGTTGTAAATTTGAGAGGCACAAAATGGGATTCTGAAATTTGAGTAAGGATTTGAGTCTCCCTTGATTTGGGTGAAAGTCTGACTAGAATTCACTTTGATATAAGTTTGAGTAAAGAAATGGAGTGTATTTGGAGGTGTTTTTACTCGAATTTTGTGTTGAAGTGGAAAAAAGGAGAAAATTCGAGTAAGGGCTGGAGATGCTCTAATGTACGGAGTACCTAACAGTGAAGATGGAACTGTTCTTAAATATTTCCTTGTTATTGTTTCCAATAAAACAGTTTCTACTTGCACACAATAGCAGATTCTGGTATTTATTTATCTACATTTTGTTCATTCCTGTGGGTAAATGTGGTTGTATTGATAGTCTGGTTAAAAAAATTGTTGTCCTATTTGGTTGGATCTTAGAATTTTGTTTTTCTATCTTTTACATCCATGGTAGGATAATTGATGCAATGATGTAGATGATATTTTCGCTAAGGTAGTGTTTGGTTGGCTGGAATGATAGATGTAATAACTGAATGGTGATTCCTTCGCCACCCAATGAGAATAAACATTCCATTCTAGCTTAACACCAATGAACCACACACTGCCTTGGTGTTGTCCAAGAATGAGTGATTAGGGCTTCCTAACTCTTTCAGTTGTCTGTTGCAGCCACTGATCCTGGGAGCTTTAATAACAGTGTTAATGAACAGCAGGTTGGCAGTGTTCTTCTTCTTCCTGTTCCTTCTTTATTCTTAGTGATTTGAATACTGGTACTATCTCTTTTTAGAGTAATTTGGGAAGAATATATGGCAAGACAAACAGTTCTCTTTTTTTAACTTGTGTTGTTTTTCACTTGTGGGCATCCGTAATAGATGCTCCTTTGCTACGACAATACGTGTTCTATGTAATCCTTGCATTACCAAATCCTGGCTATTGTGTTTTGCTGAATCTAATTTGTTTAATTTTGTCAGGCAGTTTTGGAAACTGTTGCTAGAGTTAAGTCCAAGAAAAATGACACCAAGGAGGAGAAGTATGTCTTTCTATCCCGTGAATGAAATGACAGATTAACGTACTACACCCCGCTAACCCCCGCTCATGTATAACGTATGACAAAAAAAAGAAAAAGAAAAAGAGAATGAAATGACAAGATTGTTTAGAATTTATGTCCAATGGAAGCAGTTGATTAATATGGTAGACCATATTATCATCATCATGGAGATTTGATTATAGCCCATCTCTATGACTCTCATGACAGGTCATTTCAGCTTCAGGATGTTTTCAATTTGGACAGTGAGAATCGAGCAGAAGATATGCCAACATTGATAGATCGAAAGGTGTGACTTATAGCTATTTTTAGAGGGTTCGCATCACATTTGGTTTCTTGTTAAGTGCTAAGAAAATAGATGACAACCTCACAAAGTACTGATCCATCTGTTGTGGGTTTCTGCTCAGGATAATGTGTTTATCATATCAAATCTCAAGTCAAAGTATCCTGTGCTACAGTTGGACTTAAGGTTTCTCTCTCTCTCTCTCTCTCTCTCTCTCTCTCTCTCTCTCTCTCTCTCTCTCATGCACCTGTTTTACTGGTAACCTGCAATATTAGCTTATTCAAAGTGTTCAATAAACTACTTTGCAGGTTGATCTCGGACCTTGTTATCGTCATAGTATTTGCAACATGTGGTGGCATTGCGTTTGCTTGTGCTGGACAACCGGTTGGCCCTCTACTTCTTGTTCCATGCTGTGATCATGGACGAAATACAATTTTGCAGATTTGTTTTTGCTATCATTCCTTTTGCGGACCTTATGTGTGTTCTTGAATTTTGCAGGTTATTACTGGATATTTGCTAGCAGGATCTGTAATTGGACCTGGAGGGTTTAATTTTGTTAGTGAACTGGTGCAAGTATGTTTTTTGTCTCTATGATGCCCAACTAGAATATTTATTTGAAGTTTGTCATCATCCTCGATCCACTTAATCTAGTAAATTTGAATGCTTTCTTGAGGATGTTCAAGAGGACAGTTTAAGGTCACAGTGTTTCTTAATACAAGTGTTACATGGAATATGGGCAATGACATGATTTTATGTGTATAATTGCTGAATCCATCCACCATGTCTGGCTGTTTAAATCCGCACTTTTGTGGAACTGATGCAATTAGCTTCTGGCATTCTTATTATGCATATTCTGTTGAAGCAGAGTGATCTTCTTTTTGGTCATCTTCTTTCCAATTGGGAAGAAGATAAGGGAAAATTTGTTTGTGATAATGGTGCTCGATTGTAGTTGTCGTACTTAATCAATTTTCACATGGTCATGATACAGCTTCAGACTTAGGCTCCATATTTCTATGCATTCACATAAAATTTTGATGCTCTCATTGTCGCATGCAGGTTGAAACAGTAGCTCAATTTGGTGTAATTTTTCTTCTTTTTGCTTTGGGCCTGGAGTTCTCCACTGCGAAGGTTAGCAGATATTTACTCTTCCTGAACATATAATTGGTTTACCAATGTCGTTAACTCGTGGGCTGTGATTGATCCTTCACTTTACCATTGCAGCTTCGCGTTGTTCGAGCAGTTGCTGTTTTAGGAGGCTTGCTCCAGATATTCCTATTTATGTGCTTGTGTGGAATAACAGCCTCGGTATGTCTAATCCTTTTTTCAGGGTGGGTACAAAGTGACATTGCCTTGGAGGGGTACCTCGTCTCCGAGAAAAGTGTTGAAAAAAACAACTTATTAGTCTTGCATTTTGTTTACTCTTTCAATTATCTTAGGCATGACCTTATGATATTTGTGGCTGTGTGCAGCTATGCGGTGGTGAATTGTCTGAGGGAGTATTTATCGGTGTATTCTTGTCTATGTCATCAACAGCTGTTGTGAGTATCTTCAAATAACTCCTTATTTATCGACTCATTAGTTGTAAATTTTTAGTCAACACTATGAAATTTGTGGTGTGCTGTTAGTGCTATTATACGCAGAAAATTTGGTTTAAGTTATGTGTACTATTTACGTAATGGAACTCTATACATCAAAACTTGCTACTAGCATTTTGGTCTTGCTTACTAGCATGTCAAGTTTTTTGACAAGTAACTTTCTAGTTCCTACCATACCAGGATTTATTGATTTACCTATTATTCCAAAACTATCAGTAATAAGTTATTTCTTATTGGTATGTACTATGTACTGCTTTTATTCACCATGCCTTTTCATGCCTGCATGTGGGGCCTCGTTATTTCTATTAATATCTTTCCGCCAGTCTCAGTATTCTTGTGACGATGATGTTTTTGGCCTTGCTCAATCCTTTTTAAAGGTTACATCTACTTTGGAGTTTTGGTTTAGTTTTCCTGGCTTTTTAGAAATGAGAGCAGAAGGGCTGATTAGCCAATTCTTGTATAATGTAGTTTGCTTCTTTCTACGGAGTAATTTATCTTCCAGCCCATCAGCATGTATTTTTTCCCTTTCTTACTTGTAAAGTATTTTTCTTCTAGCAATGTGAGGAATAATGTGACTTTGTTTTATTCACAGGTTTTGAAATTTTTGATGGAAAAAAGTAGTATGAGTACCGTCCATGGACAGATAACAATTGGTACCCTTATCTTGCAGGTCTGTATCATCCTCTCACTTTGTTATTCTATTGTAGATGTTATAATTTATCTAAAAATGCTTAGTTTCTACTAGCTATTCACAAAATTAGTGAAGACTACAACTTTATCTTGCTTAAGATCTTTCTCTGTTCTTGTTTTTGGATCCTAACTTTGAGTTGTTTGTTATTACCAGGACTGCGCTGTTGGCTTGCTGTTTGCCTTGCTTCCAGTTCTTGGTGGTACTTCTGGTGTTCTTCAAGGAGTCATATCCATGACAAAATCGTAAGAACAAAACCTGAAGAATCGGCTTCTATAATGAAATGCGATGTTAATCAGCTTCTATATTATCCCCGTTTCCCCTTTCGAATTAGATCCTCCATGTTGAGATGGAATTAGAAACTCAAGTGGATCAGTTAATAATTAACACGTGTCATGATAGTATCATACATATAAGTGGAAACAGCTCTAGTGTCTTTAGGCCCTTGTGAACGAAGTATCATACTGCAACAAACAAATCAAATTTGTGAAAGTCTTATTGAACAATTTTAGTAATTTGTGTCTCGGGGTGCATTAAATGGATTCAGATAGAATAAAATCTGAGGGCCGACTCCACATTTACATTGATGGCTTTGGGGATTTAATAAAATCTTTTGTACGATCACAAATTGAACATTTCTGATGCCCTTGGCTGTTGGCATCCATGATGGTGGTTAAGTACTTAAGTGTGTAGTTTCCAAATTTTTCGGATTAGCTAGCAAATGCTTGTCTCCTGGCTCCTGCTTATCATGTATTTGAGTTCAATCTATAAAATGTCTTTTTTTCAGGCTGGTGGTTTTGATTGCATTTTTGGCCATTTTATCAATACTCTCTCGGACTTGTGTACCTTGGTTTTTGAAGCTGATGATTAGCCTATCATCGCAGGTACATTTTCTCTGTGACAATATGGTCAATGTACTTTTTTTTGCTGCAGTTTCTATGTGTTTATTAGGCCTTGATTTTAAATCTTGATTTGCAGACTAATGAACTTTATCAATTGGCGGCAGTGGCTTTCTGCTTGGTAGTTGCCTGGGTAAAGCCTTATTTACCAATTCCCTTTGTATCAAACATTTCTTATATTGTGTTCAACGTACTTTCCTGGGCGGTCTGGAATTTTTTGGAATGGGAAACATGTAATTTCTGCCCATCCCATCTTGATTGAAGACTTTTCCAACAAATTATTTACCTGCCCACCATCTTTCCAAACACTTTGCCCTTGCACACACCTGTATGTATTGTGTATAATTTGGATTGTTGTGTCCTTCCAGTGTAGCGATAAGCTGGGTCTA